>QNGE01001598.1:0-53156 GCA_008508345.1 Paragonimus westermani
TTTCTATTGATACTCTGTTCGACGTCTACCGGGTTGTCTGTTGGTTTGTGCGTTAGCGTGACACCATGTGCTCTTGGGAGTCTAGCGGTCATTTCTGCTACAGTTTTGATGTATGGTTGTGCAATTCGTTTCGTTGATGTTTCAGTAGATTTGGACCCTGTTTTTCTGTAGTAGACTCCATCTGATGAAATTTCTCGGGTATCAGTTGCTCAGAAGTACGTGGTATAAGTAATTTTCTTCTTTCTTTCGGAGCTTTGCCTTGCTGCAGTGTGTTTCATCCCGCGTAAACAGAGTCCGGACGCAGCTTCTTTTATGGCAGACCAAGTGGTTGCTGCATGAGGTTGGTCCGTGTGTGTTTCTTTCTGATAAACTGAGGTCTTTAGGTTCCAGCAGGTTTATGGTAGATTTGTACATCTAGGAACGGTAGTTGGGTGTCGGTTTCAATCTCCATCGTATATTTAATACCGTTGACAACGTTGTTTAACAGTCTGTGTGTGTTCACAATCACAGGGCTTTCAAGGATTACAAATATATCGTCAAAATATCGTTTCCAGAGTTTCGGCTTGTTCGTTTGTAGCGCGATATTCTCTAGCCTCTGCATGACCGCCTCTGCGATAAATTCGGATACGGGCGAACCCACTGGAGTTTTTTAAGTTGTTCGTAGAATTAGTCATTGAATAAGAAGTAAATCGACGAACATAGCTCCATGAGATTGCATACGCTGTCTGGTTTCAATGATTTCTTTTTGTTGGCGATTTTCTAGCAGCCTTCGTAGTGTCTCGTTGGCTAGGGCGAGGCCAATGGACGTGAAGAATGCTGTGACATCAGACAAAATCACTGTTTCGTCCTCTTCCATTCTGACGTGTTTTGGTTCGCTCAAGAACTGTACTGCATTGCTGATGGAATGTTCTCATTCGTCGACGAGATATCGTAGCCGATCGAATAGATCTTTGACCAAATTGTAGGTTGTTGTGCACGGTAGAGATGTAGTTGGTTGTAGTGCCATATCATCTTTGCGTATTTTTGGTAGTCCGTAGAATTGAGCAGTGGTTGCATCATTCGGCTGCATTTTCTGGCGTTCCTGTTTGCTTATCTCATGCGTAGCCTTCAGTTTCTTTAGTACAGTGTTGATTTTGTTGACAAGTTTTTTGGTGGGATCAGCATTGAGTAGGCGGTAGGTGGTTGTGTCGTTGAGCAGTTGTTTTGCTTTCTTCACGTAGTCTACCTTGTTCATGATAACTGTCATCCGTTCATTATCAGCTGGCAAAATGATGATGTCGTCCTTTTTAAGGTTGTTCAGTGGTCGTTGTTTGCGTTGGGTAAGGTAACTGGACGGCCTATTGCGGGTCAAGACTGGCACGATACTTTGTCGGATTTGGTGCTGTGCGTTTTCCGGCGAGACGTTAGGTTTCATTATGTGTTCTAAGTTTTCCAAGTATTCTCTGTTTGGTGCATCTTTTTGTTAAAGTTGAGTCTTTTGACAAATATATCTTGCTCATCTTTGGATAGTGGATGGTTTGGTAAGTTTCTGATCAACATGTAGTTGCTGGAGTTGGCATACTTCTCCATTCTTGAGAGCTTTTCCTCAAGTGCTATTCTCTTCGTATTCTTGGTTCTTACTATTCGCTGTCATATAGGTGCCTCTAATTTCTGTACCTGATGTTCGTCTATTATTTGTTTGCATTCATCTCGAAGTTGTCACGATGTTCTCGTAATTTCGCAACGGATCGTGGACATCTGTCTTCCGTTTTGTCCGGCTATTGCCCAAGCTCGCGGATGAGTGAGCGGTGGTCTGTAGTTGATAATTGGTGGGGTTTCGGGAGATGGTTCCAACTATACTACACCTAATGGTTTTGTGAAATCTCTTCCACTTTTCTTTTTTTCTGGGAGAAATACTATAATATTTGATTAAACCACGACAGAAATATGTGCCACATGATTTTTTCTAATTATATGAATGGAACTGTTTAGGGAACCTGACATACTAGGCGCTTGTTTTTGACTGTCAGCGACACGACTGTGCACATGTGGATCTTAGATGTGTTGCTGCTAAATCCGGTAAAACAAGTACCTGGCTATTCTGACTGCAGCTCATCTTGACAGCGATGGCAAATGAGAAAATCTGTACTAACATCTGTTGGTATGTGAGAGATAGCTTTCTTTCCAAAATAATAATGAATGTCCAAAATTTAACCTGTTCTCAAACGTTACAACTGGATGTGGTTGTTTCGGTGATTCGTCAAAGCTCTGTTTCAACTGTTTTGCCTACCTTGAACGAGAACCCGGTGAACACTGTTTTGTTCCAACAGTAGCAATACTACTTTTAGCTCGCGTGACAACCATTACAAATGTAACCAATATGGTCTTCCTGGTGCCCACCTAAACGCCTGAGGCCAGTCGTAAGATATACAACCATCCAAAGTCCAAAGTAGCGAGCTACGAGTACACTGACTTTGAGTTTATTTTCAGACATAGTCGAATACACTTTGTAGTTTTCCACAGTTTTTCGACCCAGAGTGGAGTAATCAAAATTCTTTGTTCATTTGCTGGTTCAAACAAACTGGAACTTTCAAAAAAGCAGATTTTACTTCTTAACCAGGCTTTTCTGACAAACTGCTCAGATGTTGGTTGACAAAGGCATTACACCACTGGTGACTGAGTGGAGATTTCGCGTTGAAACGAGTCTTTTGATTAACCTGTTCCAAAAAGTATCAATATGGTAAAAAACAAATACGTCTGAGAATTCATATCCTTTAACGTCATCATAATTATATGAGGTCGATGATTTAGTGGTCGTCACAGTTCGCTCATGATTATGAACAGTGAAATCAGAAGACCGGTTTTGCAAGATGGTAATACCATTTCGTATGTTCTCGTCAGTTACTAACACATAACAGCGGTGACAATGAAAAAATAATAATAATTCATCAAGTCAATGTATACACTGGTCTGTCATTGGTCAAAACCATGGCAGACGGAGGTTCAAGGTCAACAGCTTTTGCACACAGAGGACCGGCTTGCTACGCGTGACTAGCACCGCTTCGAGTGATTTAAGAATGACAGGCTTGTGATGACGCATCAACACGCGGAAGGCGTTTGTCGGGTCGACCACATGACCGGTCTCTAGCAGGTGTCTGGCGATCGAAGAAGCCGGCTTGCGTTGTTTGGTAGGGTCGCGTCGTGTCACACCACACATCAAGTCCTCGATACACTTGGGCACGTGTTCCTTCATTCTAAGACGCAGGGATCGATCAGTTCTGCCACTGTAAACGTCACCGCAGCTGCAGGTAAACTGGTAGATACAGTGTGAAGTGGACAGCCCTGAAGTCCGCGTCTTGATGTGGTACTACTGATCAGTCCTAACAGGAGTAAACCTCATGAGGTCAGAGTGAAAGCGCACTCAACAATTAAACGTGATTGATGTTCAGTACGCAGTTATAAGTTCCCTAATAAATACAATAACCCATTTATGGAAGGCACTCCCTGGCATATCAGAAATTTCTCCTGGGTAAAGTCTAGATTTTTGTAAGCACAAAGATGTGAACAGTGTAAGTCACTTTAAAAACCATGCCACCCTATCGTTCTCGAAGTAACAAAGCAGAACGTAACTATGAATCGCTCAGTTTAAAGTGTGAGTCAACAGTAAAGATCCGCCTCCAAGTACAAAGTCTAAACCGTCTTCCCATGGCAAAGTAAGCAAATCAGATTTGACTTCCCTGGAATTGTGACTGTCACCATGCAACCAATTCAGCAACCAACTGACGAGACGACACTATGTGTACATTGGTCACGCTTGATGCTTGGGCATCTCAGCTAAAGATGGTACTACGGAAGCCGTGTCCATTCTAGTAGGTTGTTTTGTTTAAAAAAAAGATAACGCCGAATAACCTACTTTTCCACAGGGTTAGATTCATTTTACGTAGGTCTGTCACTACAACATCATCTGTGAAGATACAGGTGTAAAACCATAATGTGCACATTCAGATCATAGAATAGAACTTTGCTTCGGTGAGCAAAGATGTGCTTGTTCGTTCCTGATGTCTGCTTGTCAGCCGATCATTTTACTATTTTGAGATCTGACTGCTGCCTATTCGGCAAGGCTCGATTAAGTTTGTTGTCCATCACCGAGGGTTCCATTGTGTTCGTAAAACTCCACACACATCAATTTTTTGTAGCTGCCTAAAGTTTTCATTTCTACGGAGACAAACTTAAACTTTACTTATGTTAATATGCTCATCTAACATTAAAACATTTAATGTCAGCCAACTTCGGCTTCCGCTTAACGCTGACTTTACTTTGAATCTTAAATAAGTATGACTTGTGACCAATGATGACGTGTCGGCTGCCTACGTAAACTGGGGTCAGCATATAGGTCACGATTGCAGTCGCAACCACCGTTCTGGTAGTCATACAGAGAAGTAGTGACGATACTGAACAAAAAGCAAATGTACCCTAACTGTTTGAGCGTTCTACGACGTTTTTAAACCTCATACTAATGGTCACTCAGTTGGATTCGTAAATTATTTCAGACATCCACTAGACTGGGTCAGCTGTGATATCCTCATAACATTTGGACATTGCATACGTTGAGATAACCTGACTACCAGCCAGGTTGAAAAGCAGTGTTTTAAATTTCTTGAGACAGGCACTTTCCTATTGTCCCAACAGCCTTCTACATACCACACACTTTTCTCCGAGGTACACAGCAACAGCAAGAGTGGTGGCGATCAAAGATTGTTTTTCGTGTTTGATCAACAAAACACAGCAGAAACACGACATTTTTTGCACGTGAACATTGCAACAACTGATTTGCTTACTCCTGTGGGTATTGCACATTGGTTATACTGCGAGGATATTTTCGGACTCTGTAAGCCCCCAGTGATAAAACAATGGGTTAAAAAAGGTTTCAAGTGTTATTGTGACCTACTTAACAGGCTACAATCTCTTCCTGTCAAAGGTAAACTTTCAGTGGTCTACAAGTAAGCTAACCATTTGAAACGACCATTGTGTAACAGCCATCAAGCAAAACCCCCACTACTGGACTATTTTCAAAATCACTCACCCCGGTGTCTGCCCTTACGTTTGTTTTTACATAATTAGGCCAAAAAACCAAAGTCAGTGAATAAGGCTAATTCCTTGCTATTTTATTATCACTAATTCAGTGAATATCTTTAAAAGGATTTGCAGTTTTTCACTTTCTAATTTAATACCACCGTTGGTCGAGTAGTTTTTCACAACTTAGGAGATCACTGATTTAACTCATATGGACATTCAAATTACAAATGACGCCGCCCATATTCGACAAGCTTAATGCCACGTGAGTCGAGAGGACTGTGAACAACTTGAAAAAGCAATAGAAGCGATTCAAACGGGAACAGATGGTCTTCTTACCTTTATAAACCTTTTCTATCAACCTTCAATTTGGGCATGATTCTAACTGAATTTGAAAATCTTTTGAGGATTCAGTTTCGCACCAATAAAACTTTAATTGATTTGGTTGACAGATTTGAGTGCTTCGCATTTGCTTGACAACCTCAAGGCTGATGAACTCGAAAAAGACAGCTGACAGATTACCGCAGCGTGATCGCTTTTTGTACCGAAACAGAAGAAACGTGCGAAGCTTATTCGACGGTGAAGATTAACTTCAAATTAATCGAACCCGGCGTGAATGCCATTAGTTTTACGTTTATATTTAAAGAACATAATACTATGCTCAGATTGATACCTGTGTATGCAGCTTAGAAGCAACGGTGTTCAGCAAAGTAACTCAAATGTATTGATCATTAAGCGTCTACTGTATGACTAGGAGGTTTTAAGCTTTGTCCGCATTAAGTTCATTTTCGACATACGTTACTTCCATTTCATGTACACTTATATGCCCTTGTGTAGTTCCGAATTTTCACTTGTTCACCAATAAACTTCCATATCAGTATGATGATTTGTTTCTTCTGCCTCGCGCTACTTTCATCCCACACCCAATACCACATGTGAATTTAAGATGTAGTCGCAATCGGATTTTTAGGCTCACTTATACTAAATCAAGGTTTCTTGATAGTCTGTTTACTTGGAACCGATGAAGACCCGTTGTTCCGTAATTGTGGGTATTTGGGTATAGTTCAGCTGGTTAAGTGTTGTTGCGTGTTGAAAGCAGTTGCAACTTCTAGTAGTGGCTTCCAATATCTGTGGCTGGTGTGGAATCTAAACCTTGCCACCTTGTTTCCTCTCGTTGTATGACACTGAGTCATGAAATCCTTACAGTCGCATTTGCGGAAGACACTAAAAGTGACTTTTACTAATTACGCGAAACAAACCATCCTTTTGTGCGTCGTTCCTTTCGTACTAAGCTGAAAATGGCTATTTAGACTTTTTCTAGAAGTCATGTTTTATAAAATTACAATTTTTGTCAAATACTTTGATAGTGATAACCCGAAAAGATAACAACAGGCAGGTCTAACTGCGTCTTTTCAAGTCCTCGTCGTAAACGGCTCATGTGTCTTCATTGATTAGTATATAGAACAGAATAAGTGGTCCAAATTCCAAGGTCAACAGCCGCTAGCACAGCCGTCTCAGCATCAGCCCTATAAGCAGTTGTATCTGAAACTGTAACTTAAAGAGGAACCATCTGACAGCAGTACATTTGATAGATAACAGCAGTGTTGTTTATAGAACACGAACGCTACATCGCTTGTGTTCTCTAAGGATGACATGGTATGCAACTCAAAATGCAGACCACTATTACTATGCATGACAACATCGTGGTTTGTTTGATACATTTGAGAATATTCTTGGTGGCCCTGGTTTGAAACTCAGGCACACTTCTGAATATTTTTTGTTTTCATGAGCACAGTTCCAGATATTTCTGGAATTAGCTAGCAAACTTTAGTCGTTTCACAAATTAGGAATTCTCTGAACGAAATCGCCGGGAAACGTACTTCTACAAGATTGTTGAAAAGCCGTCATTTACCACCGAAGAAAACTCCTTGAATCTTTAAGCAATCAAGACAGAATGTTTTTATATGTGTAATTATAAACTGCTGGAATTGCTTTTGTGCTCATTTTACTCCTCTAGCCTTCACGACTAAGCTGTTTTTAACTACAAATTATCAAACGAACTAAAGCGTAACTCAACAGTCCTATTGCTCATTTCCAATATTTGGTTCAATGATAGAACTGTCCATCGTCTGTAAGTGCATTATGTGCTCTGATACGGCTATGGTGATTTTATGTCAACAGCAAGTGATGTGTGTATGTAGGTATGCTTGTCTCAGAACTCCTCAGAAAAATTTTGCTGAGCAAGGTATGTGAATCACAAAGGAGAATTGAAGATCGTGCAGTGGCTTTAATAATGCAAGATAATCATGAACATGTGGGATGTATTGTCTAACTCACGAGCCGTTGCAAGTGAAGTTAGCGCCCGATTTGCAATTTATCGGATTTTGAAACGGAATGCGATAACCCCATATACTAACAACCGTGCGTTCATGTTACCATTCTAACAAAAAATAAAGTGTAAACTGTACACTAAAACGGACTATTTACAATTTTTGATTCGTTATATTTTACAAAGCTATAAACACACACATCCAAGCAGGATGACTATTGTTAACTGATGATGCATTTAACGCTGTGACAATATCTGACGTTGGTAAGTCACTTCCACAGCAACAGTTCACACTGTAAACAACTCCGGACAAAAGAATGAACAAAACAGTTTAGTGGTTAACCTGCAAAATTCATGCGCGTAAGTGTACACGCGTAGGCAAGTAAAAGTTTATGGTTATTGTATTTCCGTAGGCTTTCTCCGATATAAATAAAAAACAGTACAGCTTTTGCCGTGCTTTTCGAGCATTCTGACAGGCCAACATTTGCGCCGGGCCTTCCGTCACGTTTATCACCGTCAAATACTACTCATACGCATACTTCTCGACTTCACCATAAAATGGTGTCCCCCCGGTTTGCAAACGGTTTGCTACGAAAGTAGCATGAAATTCGCGTGCTACGATAGTTTAGGTTGCAGTGTGTAGCTTTTATCGTTTGGTCCGAGCACTATCACATTAGAAGGATTTGATATTTTTGATGAAAAATATCTATAGCACGCATCCTTACGGTGAATATTTGTTGGTCACTTTAGTGTCCGTATATTTTAGAATGACCTGTTTAATGCTTCCCAATGAACAGTCGTTAATGCGTATATGGTCCGAACCAACACGACAGCTGTGTGAGGATGTCCATATAGTCGTTCGGTCATCAATGTGCACTTATTTGGAAAACTTCATATCAGTCAGTCACAGTCTGCATTACAATCAGTTGCCAAGATTTGTTCCGTCAGAAATGACATGTTTAAACCGACAAACATATGTTTTTTTATAGAATATGTGAAATTTTCGAAAATGTTCTGCTCGAAAAACTCGGTCATAACATAGCAAGAACTAAGCGTCACTCATAATCTGGTTGATTAAGGAATCAAGCAGTGCACAGCGCTACGTTTAGTGTCTAGAGTCGAATATATATATATATTTTCGTCAGAGCAATCTAATTTGTGCAAAAGATTGATGTCGGCACATATGTGATCAGTTTCAACACACAGAATAAGCCGATCAACTCCAGCTTGGACAATGGGAACGTGAAGCTAAAACTGTCAAAAACGTGCCGTGACTCCGCATCTCAGATTTCGATCTTATGTTCGTAGTCTAGATAAATGAATATATCATATTATACAATAGACTTAGGACTGTGAAATAAGAGAAGTATGTGGGTTTGGAAGTACTGACATTACAACAAATTACTCCAATCCTGAACGACCACGTGCATATATGTGGCACGCCAAAAATTCGTACTTCGAACTTTTGCATGACCAGATTTCTCAGTGTTTACTAAACCAATCTCCACTGACCCATGGTATGTCAAGCTCATTCTATTCTGTCTCTATCTTCAAGATGCTCTTGTCGTTTCTCCGTGGAACATTTTGGCTCAGAAATCAGCTAGATTTAGCTGTCGGTATCTGTCGTTTAATAACTTATGGCTGCCAACTTCTGAAAATGAGATACTGAACAAATCTAAATACTTGAAGCACTGAGATCATCATATCACTTAATAAGATGTGATAATTTTTCACGCAAGTTGTGACTTCGGTAGTATTTATCTCATATACGCCGTTTCAAGCATTTTTCATAGAGTGCCATTCAAGCCAAAATATAACACACGTTGGCGCCTATCTGTTGATCTGTCCTTCCACTGTTTTTCTAGCCTGTTATTAAGAAATATTCTTGTTGAGTCGTCGCACCTGTAAAGTAGCGAAAGAATAGAGCGTTGGTAGTTTTCTAGCCCTAACTTTGGTCATCACCCTATCTTACGTAAGGTCTCTAAAGAATCTTTGACAGAAATGTTTCAGCGCAATCAGAAATTCCACAAGTGGTTATAATTGTTCGACAAAAACTAGTTGTGTTGCATAACAGGCAGTTTCGTTGTGACTGGTATACTACTCACAAGTAGTGTATTACCCGCAGGGGACATTCAGGAAAAAGAGGACAAGCCCTGAACACGACGGACAAGAAGACGCTATCGGAACAGTGTATACGTGCTGTGTGAGAACTTACCGAGGCGAATGACAACGTACTGTCAACCAGTGTATGTGAGTGCATGTGGGCCGTGCAAATAAGTGCACGCGTTTGTGGTTTAGTTTTTGACATGACCTATACGGAAGTTTGCATGGCAAACCAAGTCGCTGGCCAAGCGTTTTTGCGGACGCAACGGTTGTACTGGAGTTCTGAGAGTTTGAACCCGATTTCGGTAGAAACTTATTTGAGTCGTAAATTAATACATGAACAAAAACTGGTGGTTTTTTCACAGATACTCACTCTTAGTTTCCAATAGGGTATAAAGGAAATTTTGTACTCTTGAGTCATTTAAATTGAAGACACCAGTATATTGATTACCGTAAATGTGGTTCAGTAAGACGGGGAAAATCTGCTTCCTGAGTATCGTAAAACATTGCCAAATTGAACTAACTTGAACAAACAGTCGTCCACCAAAGTGACCACTACGATGTGGACTTGCCAAAAATCACAAAGCTTACCAAAATAAATTTCTACACAACTGATCGTATAGCAAGATAGCTCAAGATACTAGGCAACGAAGCCCTTGGAACAACAGCCGAATTTTTTATTCCCCAAGTGAGATACTCTGAGTTGTCTATCAGTTAACCGCTGGTAACCACAAGTGCTTTCACGACAAAAAGTTTTCAAACAAGCCGTTGTGAGTGTGTCGTTCATCCGCTTGCTACAGGGGTTGTCTTTAAGAATGGCCAGGTAATTCAACAACTGAACGGTCAGCCAAGAGTCTATGCGGCAAAAACAAACATGATTTGAGTAGTAATTCTGTACGGACTAGATACTTCTTAACAAAACTGGTGGTTTGTCAACCGTTACCCAGCAACAGAGGAACCTATAGTACACAAAAGTTCAGATGAAGGAAGTTTCCAAATGAGAGCGAGTCTTTTTGATTCGTTTAATTTTGAAAAGACCGAAGGTAGTCACCGGGTTACAAGGTAACATATTCGTGAAAAATTACAAAAACTTTGAGCGAAGTTATGAAGGTTGATAAATATATTATTGATAATAAGGAGACTGAACACGTTTGAATTTGTTGTGTAAGATAATGAGCCAATTAAAAATGTGATTAAACTGGTTCCGTCACTTTCAAGTTCACCTTTCACTAACGTTACGTAAATATTGCATATTTCGGTACCACGACAATGTTTCTTTTCACCATTTTTCCGTATATTATGGATTTCAAGAGAGGGAGATAATGCGACGGAACCTCGGTACAAGCATCACCTCCTTAATATCATCAAATCTGTTCAATCTCTTCAGACATTTTAGATTGAGATATGTGCATCACTTCAATCGTATGCAACTCAACTGAACACATGCGACTCAACCCAACCAGATACAGTTCAGGAAACTGGGGCTGAAAAGCTTGGTGTCAAGCAATCCGCAAAAAAACAAGCCTTATCAGAAGCGTAGTAATTCAGTTTCCTCCTAAAGAATTCCACATGACCACAATTGGAATTGGCCGATAGCTGATCACAAATATTGCAATAACAGGCAAACAGCAACGCAAAAAGCTGAGTGAGTCTGAAAGAGTTAGGAACTGAGCTGTTACTGCCACCTGGAGTGACAGGTTGTCATATTCCGTCTGAAACAAGTGCAACCAGAACCAGATCGAATAGATCAACAGAACGCCAACATTGTTTTTCATAAGACAGCTGATAAAAAACACTAAAATAATATGGGTTCGCTGAGCGCAGAAGGTCGGAGGGAGAAGGGAGGACGATCGACAAAGTTCAGTCAGTCAAACAAGTGAAATCTATTTATGGAGCGCCAAAGAATTGAGTTGTAGACGTTTTCGGGAAACCGGCAAAAATAGGGAGCAAGGCGAACACACGAATCTGAATGTCTCAATAAAAAACTGATGCAATTCAACAGTCTCCATAAGAATATCCGATTCACTCTGGAGCCCGAATCACCAGCAGGGATGGCGTTCTTAGATGTGTTCATGTCATATCGTGGGGGCGATNACTGAAAACAAGCTTGTTTGCTACGCGTTTATTTCTCATGACTAAACTGGGCATATTCGCGATACCCTTAATATATTTGACTATCGTTAAACATGGATTTTGTGAATTTGTTTTTTCCGGCTCATTGCCACGTGACATGATTTAGATCAAGTTTGGGTTGCTTTACTGTGCATATCTGAAACTCCCTCACTCAGATAAACTGCGATATTCTGCTGATGCCGAACGCTGATACGGCAGTTCACTCTCGGTCACTTCTTGGTAAGACCAAATAAGCAAATCAATTTCCTTCTTCAGAATGATACAAAATTTCAATACTGCTGGATTTGTCATCAAACACTTCAAAAATAACTTTCAATAAGCTTACACTTGTTTACTCATGAGACAAATCCAGAAGGCGAAACAAGCAGCAATGGAATACGAAATAAGCTGGCCACCAACTGTGGTATTCAGTAACTTCAGAATGATGTTACAAAAAATTAATTAATAAGCCTCATATAGCTTATTTTGAGGCCTGACAAATTGCTGTGCATCCTTCCGACTACTTATCACAGATTAACATATCCGGAAAATTAAATCTGAGTCATTCAGCAAAGGATAACTGAGTGTTTTACGTATATCAGTATGGAAACATTATCGGTCTAAGGGGATGAAATTACGGTAAACTGATCATCTTAAGTGCATGGAGTGTACCAATGATGTTTAGTAACCAAAGGCTTTGTATATTAATGGTCCTATAGCTGATTTTAAATCCCTGTGTTGAGTTGTGCCAAGATGATGACAAGCCGGCAGTATACATATTATGACGGATGAAGCAGGTATGAGTCAACTGATACCCGGTTCAGCGTTTTCTGAGTACACTCAACCCGGCAATCACAGGTGATGCGGACCTACAAAATCAGACAATACTCTCATGAACCCTACAATCACAGAGGGCCTTCCAAAGACGTACTTTGGCTCTTCAGCCTAATGGGTGCATGGTACACAATGCCGTTTTACTGCTGTGATGGTGGGACCTTTATTTGGACCGTTGGTACTGTCACTGTATAAGATAGTATGAAAGGATATCTGAGAAGTCGTTGATAGGCTCAAAATTCTATATAATTCATGCATACATATATCGGCGATCAATTTGCTTTACACATGTTTGCTTGAATAATATAAGCATGGACGCACCTCAGAAGTGTTTTTGCTAAAAACCAGCTTCATTGATCTCGTTGCAAACATTTGAATTTGCAAAATTTCTTACTCACAGTTACAACATTTGCTACCACAGAAGATTTCTCAGGATGCATCAGGCTGAAGATTACTGGAATCAGTCTACTTTGAATTGGAATGTACTATATAGGAGCGATGCTTCCTTAGGAAGATTTGTTCTGGGTTGTTCGGTGGTAATATTGCTGATCAAGTAGTTGAACGTTCCTAAGCTCGGACGATAGTTATTTGCCTCCGATTTATACACTAAGATGACGACAGAATAACTGCCGGCCCGAAATTTATCTGCTGAAGGACTGCGAACACGTCTAGTTGCGATGGCCTACCGTTACGCTTGATCATTGTGTACGTGTTACAAATCTCTTTGTTGGCAATAACCACTTGATTGTTTGTTCCCATTTATGGAATAACAGAACATGAGTACTGATGATGGGTGTATGCATATTTTGGCGGTCCTTACACTGTAATGTTTTCTCGCATAATCTGTGGCACTCGTCTCAGCCTATGAAAGCGGACTGTTTTACAGTTGAAGCAGAGATATTCTTGTCCGTTGACCCATCTTCTTTTTCCAGGATGATGTTCTTTATCCAGGCAGTACTCTACTGATTAATTGCCGACACTTCGTCATTTCAATTTTCCCACGCCTAATTATTAATGTCATCAGGTGCAGACGTACTCACTAAACACCAGTCTAGTTTTTTAACAGTGACAACAAGTTCACATTAGCACGAGCTGATATGAAGAAAATATTTGAATTATAACAACAGTTTCTATCCCGATGACCCATGAGGACGCATACAGCGGTTTCAGAGTCTTGATGCAATGGAAGACAATAACCGTCGTAGACATGTTAAACGATGTTTAAGCTCACACATTAGTTTTCCATTCTCATATTAAACGGTTTATACAGCACAGTCCGGGTGTATTTTGTAACGCACATAATCACACGTAGTACACATGGAAATCGTATCTTCTTGCTATATCGCGAAAATCTCACACAGTTTAGCAGATTGTTTAGAAAAATGCGCTAGCTGATCGGATGTTAGTTAGTCGCACAGATTGCCTACTTGTATTAATGTTGTGTCCATTGGGAGTTCACGGTGTTAAACTCAACACTTGTAGCCCCACTGCCGTTCATGCCATCACGATAGGAAACAGGAGCTGTGTGAGCGATGTTGGCTTAGTGAGCTATTGAAGAGTTGGATTTGTGAGCGAGTTCAGGGTAATGATTATCAAATGTTTTTGGCTGGATCAGGAATTTCTTCAATAGCTTGTTGTCAGTTTGCTGTCTACTGTCGCAGCGTTCGCATTCAGACAGACTGATAGACTGATGATGCACCAGTTTCGACTTGGTGGTCTGAGGACTCGGAATCCAAGGTCATCGATCGCTAAACAGCTCATAGAAACAGGTCACTAATTTGACCCGTTAAACTCATCCAAGACATTATTGCGTAATAGAAATCCAAATTTGTTGGCTTTCTGTGAAGCGACGTTCATCCGAGCTTACCAACCGACGGTATGTGCACGAAAGAGGTTGAGGCAACCTATCGGACTGCCATGATCGTGATTACATGAAACCTGATGTGGTTGTAGACTTGTTTAGCCGCTCTTTGTCCCTACGTCTATGATGTACATAATCGACATGTTTTAATTTTGTGACTGGCGAGAGTAAACGAGATGTTAAAATATCGCAATACATGTCTTCTTTCTGCTTTGATAAGGTTGATCCTAGCCGTTATCTGATGATGAAATTCGTCCTCAATATAGAGGTTGAAACTAACATCACTCTCTGGTTCTTTTGCTTTGAAACATGTTGGTGAACAGTTACAAGTTGAACCGCACTTAAAGAGAGAAATGACAATCCGTTCTGTAAATAATCCCGAGAATAGCTCAAATCTTTTTTATGAATATCATACTGAGACAACTGTTGTGAACAACGTGTTATCAGCCACCAAGTGTGCATTCGGGCCCAATGAAGCTTAGTAGAGTTTCACAGAAAAATGCTTTATTCATTGTTCTTCCCAGGTGAAATGATGAACGTGCAAGTTTGAAGAATTACCCACCACCCACAAGTACAGTGTCTAGAAGTAGCAACTCTCAGTCAACGATTCACATGTTAAGAATATACAACCCGACATTCTCGGCAAAGTAATACGTGTCTGTTCCTTTTGACTCCAATAATGTAACTTGAAGAACCCACCGAATCTACATAATTGCCATGATTTGGAGGCTCAGCAGATGGATGTAGTTTATTCGATCACCGTACATTCAGGTGAACTTTCGAAAATGAAACATTCTCGGAACTAACGAGGTATCATCGAACTCAGTGTTTATTGTGTTGCTCCCGCTTCATATTGTGAACTCTCTAACCTCTCACTATTCCATCGTTTTCTTGAATGTTTGGCCTGTGTCAGTTAATTGTTCATGATATCAGTATTAATAACCCAACTCAACTAGTCAACTGATTTGGTGTGAGAATTCTCTTGTATGCATACTTCTGGGCGGAAATTCGCGTTTGCATCCTGTAATGATAGCATATAAATTAGAGCTTAATGAGGTCCACTACACCTGTTTTATCTCTAGGCGAACCGGTTTATCATTTGTTTGGGCGATCGGGATGTTCTCCGTTAACAGATTAGAGGGGACCAACAAATTTCCATGTGAATAAGGTTCTGAGTGCAGCTTAACCTTATTCAACTGATCTGTTTATGGAGCGAATTGTGGGCAATTGCCGTCAGAGTTAGTCATCAGCAAATGCTCTGAGAATCTCGAAAACTCTCGTGCGTTTCAAGACAAGATGAGTAATCCCAGTGCAATCTGATAATAAACAGTCTAACATCTTACATGAGTGAGTGCTGACAATCCACTTGCTTTCAGATAATGAATTCTTGTGGGCCAGAGTATTGTCGGAGAGGATGACTAAACTCTTAACATTTTAAAATTTTTATTTCAGAACAGAAATGAGAAAGCGTTGTACAATATTGGGCAGAGATAGCTGGTGCACACACAAGGATAACACTCAAAGGAAAAACATGTTGACATTCCACGGAAAATCCTAAGGCAATCTGAGCACACATGGAAATTGAGGTCTAACCAGCTGTCTTTGGGTAGTCTTTTGTGCAACTTCACTAGTTCGCTAACGTCGGACAACAATTCTCACATTCCTGTCTGTTCACAATGCCCGGTCATAGCTTGAATGATTCATATATGGCAAGTTAATGGGATGTCGACATAAAAAAGATGCAAATCCCGACTCTTGAAGACCCTAACGGTCAAAAGCTATCGTCCAAGCATGGACCAAACGGTTTTGAAGTGCATGGAAGTTACGCACTTAACTTCATAACTTCTATGGAGGACTGACTGACTGATGTAACTACGATAACGAAGGGAACCTTTTTTGGGCCGAAAATAAACAATTTGTGGTTTGAACTATTAAAAATCAAGGACCCACTGTTCAGGAGCGTTGATCGAATGATTTACGAGAGACTATAAACTTCACTGAATTCTTGGTTTATCACGCTCACCAGATCAGAATCACGCCAAAATCATTCTTTTTACTTCGGTCTTTGGGTTAGATGACATAAGTTCGTATATGGCTTCAAAAGTTGCAAAGTTGAGAATAGTACCTCCACCACTAGAAACATTGTGACGAGTTGCAACATGTCAAGTGGGGGTGGTTGTACTCAGTACACGTGGACGTATTGCGTCTCACCATAGTTAGCCTCCAATTATCCCATCACAGTTAACTAGCATTTCTGTTTTCAACGTGCTCGCTGTACAAAGTGGAAAAGGATGTTCAGTTTAATTACCAGTCGAGCACATAGGCACCTCAGTCCTAATGTGTCGCTGTAAAGTACTATCAATAGTACTGGTCGGCCTAAGTTGGTCTGAATATCGTAAAAATTCCCAGCGTAGTCATGAAAAACGATGTGTAGCGAACAAGCTCGTTTTCAGTGATTCATTATCAGGCTAAATACATCACATTTATATCACACATTNATGAATCACTGCAAACGAGCTTGTTCGCTACACATTGTTTTTATTCTGACTACTTAAATTATTGAATACCTTTTTTAGTGCTTAATATGATCAAACTGTCCAGCCGTTTTTGTTCGTGGTGTTGTATTTCGCATGACGTGTGAAATTCTATAACAAATTATTCTGTGCTACTAAACAACTTCATTAAACAAGACCGTTCCAGACATGCTTGGTTGATGAACTAGTAAAACAATTTTTCAAACATCAAACTTATATGTCGAAGTCATGTTAACTCTCAGATACAATGAGAAATCACCAAACAGCAAATAAAATTGAAACTACACAACGAATAAAGAGGGCACTGATCGCGGGTAGAGAACATGTAATTGAAAAGAAGTAAAACTCTGTTTGGTGGAAGTCTAACTTGCTAAAACGTATGCAGGTCAATCTACCACGGCGAATTTGCTGGAGAGAAGGATCAGGTAAATTCGAACCAATATGGATGATAAAGTTGAATGGAGGAAAACGTTCCCGTGCACGGAAAGTAAACGAACAAACATAAAGACGTGTGTATTATGGATACTTTATGTAGTGTGTACTCTGTGGATTTCTGACACATTCATGAAATGTTGTTTTGGAAAAAGGCGAAAAATAACTGAAAAGTCTTCTGACCGAGTATTGAAAACACTTAGGAGTGCACGCTGACGCGAAGTACGTTTTTTTCCAGATTAGCTTCTTGAGATCGGGACTGTTTGCGATCGAAACATGTGGTGAGGTCATTGTTCAAACAAATAGTAGCTAACGTCTTATCTGCCTGCTTGTACACTGGACCAACAGAAAGCGGAGATGGAGGCATATCCGTGAGAAATGATGGTACGGGATTTGACGGTGAAGATAGAAGGTTCTTAATTGACGAAGGAGAGTTAACAGGAAAAGAGAGTGTTGGGTTATAGTCTGAAGGTTCGGTCAACACCTGACTGGCGGTGAGATCAAAAGGAAGTTGGTTGTCACGCGCCAGGTAAATATGCGGGCCAGACGCAAAACGGTTAGTGCTTGGACATGTCAAGGATTTTGACGAACGTCTGGGTCGAATTCGGATGAGCAGCCAGGCGAAAATAAACCCTAACCCGATTCCGAAACAAGTGGTTCCAAGAATAGTTAAAGCAGACCACGTGAAACTCAGAGGTAGATGAAAAGCTGCATACCTTGAAGTTCGTTGATTTTTGAAAGCAGTGGTCTCATCTAGGTTTAAATTCGAATGCACAACAGTTAGGAAAACACAAACAAATATTTTACAAAAGCATGGAGTGATAATAAGTGATAATTTTTGGTGCTTACTGCTTCTATGTTCTAATTTTCATGAAACAACCTGAGTTCTCGTGATTTAATGCTCCCATACAATTCATTTGTGAATTAAGACTGGACAGGTTTAGGAAGAATGGTGTTTTCAGTGTCTGTGACTTCATAAAAATCGGATGTTTGTCCTTCACATCACTTCTCACTGGATGACATTTTGTTTTCCGCAACTCATCAGACGACTTTCCAAGAAACACGCGCGCAGGTGCGATATCCCAATATCTAGTATTGGTTTTTACTTGGGTGATGGCGAGAACTATTCTTCAAAATGTAAGGTTAGTGTATCACCCTTAATAGACAGGGATGAATACTCGAGGACGTGGTTCATTTAAAGTTGAAAACCTCAAAATCTATTCACCGGGTTCGCATTCATATAAGCTTCTCACAGCCTCTGGACTCCAGTTCCACCCCCAAATTAACGCCAAATCCACAATCAACTGTGGTGGATGTTCAACTTGGAATTTGCCGCATCCGCAACTACTCACCAACAATTCAACAAACAGCTTAGCAGTTTTAATGAAATCTGAGATTTTGACCTGTCTCGGAAGTCCCAATCTCCGAGTTATGGATCGGATTAAACCGTCTTCCGCTAAGATCAAGCAACCTGAGCACTACTCCAAATGGAAAGTGGGCGAGAGTTCGGATTTGTTGACTTGGTCATTTCCAACGGCAGAACAATGCGGCCGTAGCCAAAAGTTTCCATTTTGTGAGCGGGCCGGGGCTCAAATCCTGACTGTAACAAAGAAATGCCTCACTGTCAAGCTGTAACGAGAGTCAAACACACGTCTAGCGCTTCATCTGGTAACCGGTTTACCGGAAAGTTTTCTATGTTCAAATCTTGCGCACAGATATATGGTGTTCAGCCTGAGGTTTACTGCCAATTTTCACACACAAACCAGTTAGTTACGTTGTAGGTGTTTGGCACCCAAGAATCTTCCAGTTCTTAACGTTTAAATCATTTACTTCTCCCGATAAATTGAGAACACGCGAATAAAATTACGTAAGATGTACTCTTCAGAGACACTTCGACTGATCTCTTTGGTTACGGACTATGATCAGTTGGCATACGTCAGTTTATATAAGCGTAAAATACGAATGACTCATTAGTTGCAATAGGAATAGCATACAGAACCAGTCACGCTGGTATTGGTCGTCATGAGTTAGAAACAAACGGACAAGATTCCACAGTTAAACTAGTGGAGTAAAAAACTAACGATGTAGACAACAGTTATTTCAGAATGAGGCACGTGTAAATGAACGGATGCTAATAGATAGCCTACGATTGATTTTAAGACAAGATAGGGAGATAAAATTGTGTAAACAGCACAAACAAAACGTTCACATAATAATAACGGCCAATTAACGAATGTTAAAAACTCATGAGTGCAAACTCTTAGCACCTTGGTAGTATTAGGGTAACTGCCATTTGCTTCTCTACGCAAAGTGATGGTTTGCAACGGTGCATTGCAATGACCTCAGTAAAAGGTGAAGTATGTTCATTGGTTTGGCGATACCACACAGGTAAAGCCTTTTCCACTTGAATTACTTATCCCGTTTCTTCCACATGTCATGTGATAAGAGATAGTGTGGCGCCGGTTTCTGTTCGCCAGACATCTGGCAGTGTGCTCCGAAACACGCGTCTCAATAATACCCACCGTTCGGCCGATGTACGTGACTCCATTAATAAAAGCTACGTGTTTTTTCTCATGACTAAACAGAGCATGTTCACGGTACAAATGAGTTCATGAATAATGTTCGTCGTGGTGAGTTGCTTGGGTCTTTCTTCTGTGTGCGAGGCAGCCGTGTTATGTGGCTGATCAGTCTTAATTCTGTCACCTTCTATGCAGCCCTGATAGCATATTTTAGTCTACGTTGGATGACAGTGGTTACATCCCCACCCTTGTATGGCGGTGTTATACACACTGATTTAATGGAGAATGTTCTTGATGTCGACCGTTTCGACGTTTATCCGACGTATTTGGAGATGAAGCCCGCGAGGCATTCGTTGTACACCAATGTTTGGCGGATGAAAGTCGATTCTTCCTCGATCGTCTCGGTTAAGCAACTTCTGTGAACCCCATCAAAGAAGGTTCGAACGAAACTTCTTTCGTGCAATACTGCAAAACGTCCAAGTAAGCTTACTACGCATGCTTCCCTTGATTGATCCATCAATTTTTATAGACATTTCCACATCTAAGAACGCAAGTTTGTAGTTCTCCTGAACTTTTATGCTGAATGCAATGTTCAGGGGTAGACTGTTCAGTTGTGCGCAGAGTTAGTCAGCATAGCGTCGTGAGTCCCACACGAACTATGTCGTCAACATCTCCTTATATACACCGTTGTGGAGTGAATAACTGTTGCTGCTTGTCCTACTGAATGTGCCATAAAAATATTAGCGAGTATCGGCCACAGTAAACTTTCTATGGCTACGTCGTCAATTTTTCGGTAAAATTTACCATCGAATGAATAGTGAATATTCCTAGTACACAAGTAAGAGAGTCTACAAGTTTCAACCAAAGGTGGTATGGGGGATACGTCATGTTCTGCTGCAAAGTCATGAGTACTCAACACCACTTCGGTAAACGGAATATTTGTAGGGTGATTTCGAATCAAAAGATATCTTTATCTTGTCCTTTAGTTTGAGGTCTTTCAGAGAGTCAATAAATGATGTGTCATTCAAGCGGTGTTGAAAAATCTTCCCAGAGTAGTGGTACTAGTAATTGGATGAGTCACTAGGTCAGTTTATGGTACGACGTGTTGACCATTGATAGTATAGGTCTCAAAGACATACCAGGTTTGTGAACTTCTAGTAGTTCATACATTTTGGGTATCTGGAATGATTTGTGTAAGAGTTCACAGTAGGTTTTCTCACCAATCGGGCCGCTTTTCCCTAGATTCAGGTGAGAGTACAACAAATAATGTAGCATACAGGGGGAATTCCGGGCGATCTGCCAAAATTGGTGGCATTCTCCCGCTGCGATAATTCTGCATTTCCCACCGTAACTGAGAGATACGACAATAGAAGAGCGAATTTCACCGCAACTAGGCATCCCGTTAGCTGCTTCTTACGTGGTAGCTGGCCTTTGAAAACAAATTACGACAACTTCAAGACACATTGTAACACCTTGTTTTAACACGCTTAACAAAGCAACTTCTTAAATTCGCCCGTTTGATTTACTTAGCATCATTTGTTAGCGTTGTGAGTCAACAGTACGATTGACAGAAGAATTGTTTACTCAGAAAGTCGACACAGAGTGCACATGCCACATCACCTCAAACGAAAATACTCATTCGCACGAAGCACTAAACCATGGACACTACGGTTTTTAATGCCAAATTCGTGTGTAGAAAACGTCACTCTTTGCTGAAATGCACTCCGGTGCTCCTTCCCATATTTCTTTCCAGGCTAATTCACTATCTAAATACATGCATCTGGCTGACTGCTGACGAGTATTATATTGTGATCTTTCACAATTAATGCGCTAGTACGCTGATTAGAAGATGTAACATAAAATTGGTCGCTCACTCTGTTTCGTGACTCACGCTGACATTTATTTTAACTCACTTAAAAGACATTCTAGACTGTTTATTCACTAAGTTGCAAAGATATGTGCAATCAGATTAGCGTGACCAAATTGACTGCTGTGTGATATCTGGGTGCTTTCTCAAAAGGAACAAAGTTGCAGTCTGTCATTGGCATTTATGGACTTACATGTACAAGTGTAAATCTTGCTATTTGTTCACTCTCAGTAGTTGACATATCTGTCACTCAGAGCACTTATATGTCAGGTAGTAGGAGGCTTGTTTTCCTGCGGTTGTTGCCACTTTTGACTTCAACCGTTGGACCCATATACTGTCATTTCAGTTCCGCGTTATATACCTATTCTTCGGAGAAACGGTGTCTCCGATGTTTGTACACGGGTGCACGTTATAGCACTGTTAAAATGCACAACTCATTTAGTTTCACAACGGAACGCCACAGTTTTCAACAAGTTAGACTCACTAGCTCGTGACCGAATCCAACTAGTGGTAAGCAAGAAGACACGCACAACTGACAATCTTTGCTAACAACATATTCCTCTGGCAGTTTAAGTTCACAACAACTTATGTTGGGCTCATGTTATTTCAGAGTGAGCTCCTACCCAATTACACAAGTTGCTCGACTGTTAGGTTTTTGGGCCACACGGCTCTGAGTTAGATGCCTATTCCCAGAAACAGAACTGACTGAACTGGCGAAGCAACAGTGTCTTATGCAGAGGACTTGTCTGTTGATCAATGACTGCGTACAAAGCCGGCTAGGATGGTATTAAATTCGTTTGTGACCGTCAATCAAAGCAGTCATAATCAAGGGTGGATAAACGTTTTGACCGAATGCTACGTGAATAAATTGGAGACAAATTGAACACACCAGCATTATTATATTCTACTTTTTACCCGGTTGTCATTGTCGCAGAATAAGCAGCAGGGCGTAACTCTCTTCTATTCCACAAAAACGCATAGGCAGTGTCCCTCCGAATTCCAAGCTTATCATAAACACTGATATCAGCCCACTAACACATTCATACAATATCCAGCACTTTCAAACTTCAATTTGCTTACCTGTCTAAGAAGTGTTGTGATGGATGAACATAGTGTCTCAGACTGAACATCGTCGTTTTAATTTCATAAACCATATGTAATTAGCAGCAGATTTTCCTTAGCAAAAAGTGTAAACCATCCAAAACTGTTCAGAACCAATGCGCTTCCGGAGACGTTTTAGCCGTCCTATTCCAAGAAGGAGCATTATGTTCAAGTTTGTCCCTTGTTAGAGCTCAGAGTTAGAGAACGTCATAGTCACAGCCGGGACCAGTAGTAGTAGCGAACATCTGTGGGTCCCGTTCAGTTCGAACTCATAGATTTCCGTGTTTAAAATGATAATTAAAACTAAAAGATCAAATTTATTAACATCGCTCAGTAAGTTCTTGAAGGGCCTCAAGGTGCGCAACATCACACGATTTGGAAAACATTTCTGTCTGTGTATTTAGCAACAAGTATATACAAGAAATTATTGAAAATTCATTTAAATGTGAAATATTTTCCAATTCTTTACGTCCCAGGTGTATGAACTTAGTACACAATTTAATGCACTTTGCTACTGGAAAACTTCTTTATGTTTGACATCTATTTGGACTAGGTCCATCGTTTAAGTGGTGCTCATTCAGGTGATTTCGTAATTTGTACCTGATATAAATTCTGAATACATTTGAACACAAATGCTATAGAACATTGGCTCTATTCTGTAATGAGGCCTCAACTGACGAGACTTCTGTTGGCAGGCTTCAAGTCGTCAGCCCCTGGTCTTAATGTTATCTGGTGGGACGCAATTGTAATTACTCGAGGTGAACTGGGAAACTTGTCGCGCACTATCAAACACAGACTGAAGCTCCACCCTAATCGAGGGGCAGACGGAAAGCAGTTGGCCATGGTCGGCTGGTTTTCATACATAGCCAAACTAATTCAGGCTGGTCACTTGTATATTGACAATCTATTGGACGTACCATTTCTTTCAAATGTTCCGAACATACCTTTCAATCTCTCAGAGTAAAAGTGACTGACTGATCATGCTTTCTGAAAGATGACAATCTGTAATGGTCAATTATGTGTGCAGACTACACTCAGATACAACTGATGTTTTACTACTAAGAGTCGAATCCTCCGGCAGTCCACTGAAAACAACAGTAGGCATTCAGCGGTCTACCTGAGTGCGAATACTTTGGTCTGATTGATAAGTACTAATCACGAGTCGTAAATGAGAAGTAACAAGAGAGCTTCTGTATTTTAGATCGAGAGAGGTAAGCATCTGTGAAGTAACTCAGTACGGGTAGCGAACGTTATTTCAGCTGTGTCAACTAGGCCCTGCATAAATAACATTAGTACAGTATCGGCCAGTAAGCTGGTCTCAATGTCACAGGGATCAATGCCCTAACTTCGTTTAAAAGGAAATCAAATGCTAATCAGCTATAGCAACGGTAAGACGCCAGTTTATTTGTGCTTTTTTGTCTGACCGGAGCTTCAAAACAGTGTGAAAGTGTTGAACACACTTGGGAGAATATGCCAAAATGAAAGAAACCTTGGCAGATTCCGAATGTTCTACTGTGAGTTAGACAAGACGGAACACGTGATCCCCAAGAAGAATAATGCGACTGACACCGCTGCTTGCTGTCAAGCCAAATCAGACGACAAGTAGACACGGTCAGTTTGTTCTTCAAAAAAACGTGGTCAACAGAGCTGAGTATGTAGAAGTACATTTAATATGCACATTGACGCGGATATTCTTGAATAAAAAGGTTGAAAAACAATTGTTAAACATGAAATTTACGTATCCTAATCAACAATTAAGCTTGATACAACGAAATTCCAGTCAGTGTAAAACAGTGAACGTTAACTCTAGACTGTTCTGGTAATTTCTGTTCATTAGGATCAGACATGCCCGTTTTCTCTGGAAAGTATTAGTTTCCAGACAGTAAAACGGGATTTTCTGGTGACGAGTTATCTCACGGTAAAAGTGTTTGGCAAGTTTACCCATATATATGCTACTACTACCCGAGGCCAAGTACATTTATAAACATATTATAAACAGATCTCGACCCAGATATTTGCATAGAGAAGCCTTATAAGTAAGATCAGTGGATTTCTGCAGTGTACCATTATGTTTTCGGCGTTGAGTTAAATGGCTGATGTCTTATCCGCTTTGGACGCCTTATCCATTCACTGCTTATCTGAATGATCAAACAGGGATGGGGACTGTTAGCCAGATAGTTAGATCTATATCGTTACTATGCCATTAAGTAATAAAACCTTTTCAACTTTGATTGGGCGAACACAATTTTTGGACGGTTTGTGGTCTTTGATGGGTTTATCCACTAGGACTAGAAGGTTTCGGAACAGAAGCTTGTCGGTTGTTTGATGCCCTTGTACGAAAGATACCGTCTTATCAGACCCTAATGAATGTATATTTATGAAGCTAATGCTGAAGTAAGTCGCATATCTCCAATCGCTGTGTTATACTTATCTCAATCATACTCTGTAAACCAGGCACTTAGAATATTGGGTCCACTGTGCTGAGAGATGTGGTGATCTCCATTACCCTGTGCCCTCCATATACCTTGAAAGTAGCCTAATTACTCCAGCAGATTCTATTTTGTGCGCACAGAATACAAAGGACACTTCGTATACGTTGGGAAACTAAGTAGGCTATTAACTGTGACAATGAATTGCTCTCGTAAAGTTTGACTTGTTTCGAATTGAAATCAGTTTTCTGATAGCAAAAGAAATGTCCTTAAATATACGTGGATTCACACGTGATCATATGGACAGAACGTTACGGGTGAGTGATCATGTTGGGTAAACTAGTTCATAATCCTGTCAGCGTGCACACCAAGAAAATGATGAAACTTACGAAATGATGGTCAATGGTGAATATGGACAAAAGAAGATTGTTAAACCCAGACAAACAGAAGCCGTCTCAAACTGGAATTAGAAAAGAATCGATTTTGGAGATGAGTTAAGGATGGCCAACCCTGATTATTTATCTGACCCCCTCCCAGGATGTTTTTGCATTTGTACACATGTTAATTGAAGTCCATTTTTGTTGGATAACGTCTGGATTGAAAGTCCCAGGATGCAGATGATTAATTTGACTGAAACTCCTCATATTTCTGTTGAATTACATATATGCTCAATAGGGTGAGACATTTTTATGCGAGGGGTTAGAGGCACATATGCAGTAGAATGCTATATGACTGAAAAAGGGCAACGGGTAACAACGGGATACTGATGAGAAGAAAATCTGACAGACTTTATGCCTAACTTCTCTAAATCATTCAATTTATTATTGAAAACACCCCATACAGTTACTACGTTTGCCTGATTAACTGATACATCGGAAATAACGGTAGAAAGTCTATGGGTGAGTTGTACTCATGTTATGCGTTTGAAAGAAGGAACAGTGTGTAGGGCGTATCGTCGTTTTGACATGTGTCAGATAAGCAGCAAGATTCATGTTGTGCCTGTCAGCAGGTGTCATCTACGTAGTTGAGCAGTTCGCGACCATCAACTGAGCTGGCTGGTAAAACTCTGTAACAAGATAGCGTGTTACAATCAACGGCGAACGTGAACTTGCAGACTTGTTGGTTCTTCTGTCTTGTGAAATTCAATTGCTGCTGTTCGTTGTTGTTTTCCGTTTTATACCATATATCCGTATTAATAAGTTTACAGTTTTAGGGGCCACTGTCAGGAACAGCGGCAATCCAGGTCATATTCCTCCTACATACAGCTCAAATCTGAAAATGATCATGATCCTGGTCATTATGCTTTACTTCTGTTGGCTTAGTCAGTAAATCAAAACAGTCTAGTATTTCGGCGGATCTTCCAAGTGTTTAAGTACCAAAACACTCTAATGGTTCAAAAAACTGTGCATGAAGATTTTTATTCATAAGTTTAAGACTGTAGATAGCAATCATATCCTGGATGTATCAGAGGTGTGCATTACGAGTTGCTTTTCAGAAAATCAATAGTTAGGTCCTTATGTTATACTGTGGGGTAACATGGACAATCCGGAGGGGTGAGGTGAGTGGTTGCATTTTGATTTCCATTCAAGTTCACCATCTCACTTATCCATACTACTAGAAACGGATGTTCGCTTCATACATCGTTTCTACCTTGTTGTGACGTTCTGGGATCATTGTAGTGCAACTGAGATTATTCTCTTTCATATAAACCATCTGAATATCATATATTATTGCATGATATGAATTCCCTTATGTAATAATGCATGACATACTCTGATATACACTGCACCAAGCCCCTCTACCATAAGTTCACGTGTTTCTCTACTAGCTTAAGAACGACTGTTTTCACTGATCGCTTCAAGGTACTGCCTATATGTACGCAAGATGGTTTGAGAATGTGTACACAGTTTTCTGCCAGTGACACCGCCTATCACATGAACGTTAATTTTTATTTACAGTTGACACTCAATCCCACTAAACTGCACGAATTCCTGATCAGATTTATGATTTCAAGTAATTCTAAGCAGAGAATATGCGTAAAATCTCGTAATTTTTCTCACGGTCACCTTCTAACATGCTGCTGATTAAATTAACTGTTACAAGCCCCCGTCCTACGAAAATATGACGAAGTAGGTTGTAAAACATCATCGAAATGAATTAAACAAGAAAAAACCAGTTTGGAAATTATACTTCTCTAAAGGATTTTATGAAGCGTATTGGAAAACGAAGAAAAATTCCAGTAAGTTAGTCTCATAAAAACATCACGTGCTGTAGGTTGAAAATCGTGTTGCTTGGATTCATCGGTGGAATGTTATTCATTTCAGTAGTGCAATATTAATATGAATATGTGTCTCAGCTAACAGGCTAACATCTAATGAGCGGGAATCAGTTAGCTGGAATTTTTACCTATTTGAATGAGTTAGATGGATTTACCCAAGAAAAAGCACAAAGGAATCCTTGGCTAATACTGGAACCCCTTATGTTGATCTTTGTTCTGTTAACTGGGTGGTGAGTCAATTTTTTCGTCAAAACCTGACCTGTTGCATACATCCGTGATCCGTCTATAGCCCCATGTAAATGAAGTTTGATGATAGTCAACTCGCGTGCTTATCTGGAATCCAGAAATTCCATGGTGTCTACCTGATTCTCAAATAAATGTCAGTGTTAAGAACAAGAGGTTACTGGACAAACTATGAATTTGTCGAAGGCAGAAATGGAACGCCTCTCGTAGTGGCGTCCTACATTCCTTCAAAATAATGGTGTCCAATCGATGAATCGAGGTAATGGAACAAACGGCACAACAGGTGCACTAATTCTCTGCTCTAGTTTATCTGACAAGAAACACACTAGTGGGAAGTCTGAACATCAGCCGGATTCAAAATAGCGACAAAAACGACAGCAAAGACCTTACCAACTGAACCAAGAAGACAAGCCGGGAGCCTGAAAAGTTACATTCAGATTCCGTTACTTATCCGTTCCACTGTTTCATAAAGAATCTATCAACTATTACAAAATTAAGAATGCCTCGGCAGGATTTCTCAGAAATTCCACAGTTTGAATAAAGTTGTCTAAATTCCAATTTTTCCTCACACGACTTTTATTCTACTGCGATGATTCTAGTAGAAGTCCATCTACTGTTTTCAATTGTTTACTGTCCTTTTCGCAATATTATTATGATTCTCAAAACGGGTGTGTAACATGCCGAGACTCGAACTCCGATCAGAGTGCTCGTTTTGACAACTGTCTCATTAAGATCTTGTTAAGCATGGTTGATTATGAATATCCGAAGCGTCAAGCTTGTGTTTGCGAATAACGCCCAAATTACCTCAGTTGCTTTATTTACTGCCACCGGTGGTCTTACGATAAGCATCTTCCCAAGCTGAAAGCAGACATTTTGTTGGAGCCACCTGTAATGCTTCCGTCGCCAATAATATCTCTCCGATATGATTGGTGTAAATTGAAAGTCAGTTACAGTTCATTTAACTTTTCTAATCTGTGTTGATTTTTCAGCCAGGTTCTTTCACAAAAAAGCGAGTAAAGTCTGTTCTACGCTAAAACACTTCGGCAGCACATATTCCTGTTACGACCGGAAAGTACATTGCAGTTCATTTTTTTCCTGAGTCAACTATTTTGGTGATTCTTTCTTGGCCTCACAATCAGCATGGCTTAAGTGTCTTACTTGCATCATAATCACCACAGACAACAGCATATCGGTGGTTCTCACTGATGTTTAATTGCCGTGAAGCCATGAAAAGACCAACCGCTTGCCACGGCGAAGAAGTACCTGAAGATGGTTCACGTCCTCTGTCTTGGGCGACTAACTTTTGCAACTAAAAGGTGATATGGCCCTCACAGTTACCTTGGGCACGCCACGTTTGAAACCCACGGAAATGCTCCCCTCTCGCCAGAGGTGCTCCAGGTTGGTGAATATTACACTAGTCTTGTAGATACACGCTTCCATTCAATTCCATACACCTCCACCGTCGACGCCGATGTAGCTTCTCAAATACACAAACCGGATGAAAACGTCCAAACCTTCATTACCCAACATTACGTCTACGTTGTTCCAACAATATCGTGCGGGTACTTTGCCCTGTGAAGGAGCAAAGCGCATTCGGGCGTACTCAACAAAGTGCGAAATATCGTCCAGCACCGTCTGTACTGCTCGGAAGTTGTTAAACAGCAACAAGTTAACGTCAGAACAGTCAACATCAACCATTCTTCTATTAGATAGGAGGTATACGCCGACGTAGACAACCATCCTTTGTTTCATCGATGACAAAATTAAGCCGAAGTGGTGAAAGTAGATGACCTTAACGTGCGTCGCTCCAGGTGCGGTTAACCGTATACCCCACTTCTGAGCTAAAAAATGGAAAGAACGCACTGAGATTGTCTTCAAATATATGCTGGTACACTTCTGCGTTGAAATGATTCTGAAAACGCAGATCAATCCATTGATTGGAGCACACATCAGCAGACCATTACTACGGTAGCTGTGGATCAGCGGCACACATGATGTTGCAGTGGAACTTGGCGCAGTGAGAATTTGATGGATACATCCTCGTGTAAGAAAAAACGTTACCTGTCCTCTCTCAACATTTGCATTCCTAAATGCAATGATCCGAAGAAACACAATGGACGCCGAAACCCTAGTAATTACTAGGTTACGTTGACCTTCCTATGGTTTTCGTGAAAACCCCGAACTTCTTCCTTGCAACTAAACGTGCGAGGATTCTTATTTGCATCGTAAAATCCTCTAACCCTTACCTTAATAAGATTGTCATTTTGAGCTCATATGGCAATACCAGAAGCTAGTCATCAATCTGAGGTTGACTGCTTCTATCCCAACCACCGAACGGGCACTGATTACACAACAACCATTGTTATTCATCCCAGCTTCACGTAATCTCAGGCTCCAAACGATTTAACATCCACACACCTGCTACACACTGGAAAAGATTTTCCTAAATCCTGCATTCGATGTCAATTCACTTGAATCCAGTTACTCGAAAAACGTGCGCTGGAACTAACTTCTCTGATTATTTCAAAACATGCTTGTGACAGAATGTGACACAAATTCACAAATATTTTCCGTACATACTTCCGTGGGTAGACGGTCCCGTCAGCTTACTCTAGTTGAAAACAACTTGACTCGAATCCATAAGCACTGTGGGAGTCTCAATGCAGAGTATCGTGCGATGTCTGAATCAGATAAACTGTAGGCGATATAATCCTGAGTGGAAACGATCCTAACAGCATTTGCCTTGATCTTCCGCTCAATTGGCTAAAGGATAACTTTTAGTGAACGTGATTGACAAATCTGCAATGCAGATGAGTGACAGTAAGATTTGATTAGAAAAATGCATTTCTACAACGCTTTTAAATAAAGCTCACCTTCTGTGGGATAGGAATTCAGTAATGAAGAAGATAAATCTCCCAGAGCAGCTGAGATCCGGGTTGTTGATCCAGTAGAGTACGACGAAGCGCTGTCACTGCAAAACTGATGCTTCCCGGTTAGCAGGCTATTTAGTCTGAGAAAAAACATAGACGTTTATCACGGTAATAAAAAACGAATGCTCGATTGTTAGTTGACAAGCTGCCTGTTGGTCAACTTCCCATCAATCACTCGCTTCAGGTAACAACTTCAAGAGATGTGGTGGAAAGTTTATGCAAATTGTTTACAGTATTGCTTAAAAACTTGCCAATTTACATGGTTAGGCCCACCGTTAACCTGACTTTATCTTCTAGTTTGGCAGTTTGCGGAATCCAGCCTGGCAACTGTTATTTCGCGCTTTGCAAGAGATTTGTGAGTATGGTGTGCCAAACGTAAATCTGTTATGCTTACTGACCTCACTTTTCTAAACAGTGCTTAACACGCCATCAAGCACCACTCGTTCAGATTTACAGCCCATTGGGAAATCCATAGGTCTTTCACTTAAAATGATCGCATTAAGGCCTATGACAGTTAATCTCAGCCATTATGCTTCGCTGGTAAGTACGGCGTTGTTATTTGAGATAGGGAGTCGGCTGGGCACATTTGTATAGGGCGAGCAGTAGTATAACCTAGTTATAAGATTTGTTCTTACCAGAAGCCCAGTTTCTCACTGACACGTATTCAGCATACCTACAAAAGATCATCTTCAGATAGCCGAACTGGTGATCGATCTGCTTCAATCTGTTTCCTAAACCTCCCCATCGACAAATTGTAGGGTTCTTTGTTTACTCCATTTAAAGTGCTCCTTGATAGTTCAACTTGGCCAGGCAATAGGATGGTGTTGGAAATATTTGTGGCGTTGTGTCGGATCGTTATTTCACTGAATCGCAAATTATTTAACTCTTACACTGTTTAAAACTTGCTTTGCTGATATGCCACTGCAGGTTCCGTACAACAAGCAGACCCAAATTTCTGCAGGATACGATTCCTCACGAGCAATCTACAATGCTTAGATATATGAAGACTCTGAACTCATGGTAGTTCATTAGAATTCCAGTAGAGAGGACAAAGTTGTCCGTGAAAAAGTGGATTAAAGAAAATGGTGCCACAATGCAATAGTGATCAGGTAACGTCAATCTCACCACGATGTCCACAAACGGTTCATGTTCTGTGTCGGCCTGAAAGACCGGGCGATATTAACAAATGTATCTCTTACATTTATGACATAAATTTACATACAAATTACCGCACCCATAGCCATCTTAGAACTATGGTTTCTAGTGGTCTCTTCCAGTCTCTTCAATTTACTGATGCGTGTCCAACAACATATATGCAGACTGTTTTGTGTATATAACTTAAATCACTAAATAATTTTCTGCAGTTCACGAAATAATCCTACTAAGTTGAATATCACCCCAACAAATTCAACGTTTCTCCGTTAATTTTGCAGAATCTGAACAGGTCTTTTTATTTTGATTTGCCGAGCTATCTTCTCATTGGTTCAGACGGACCCCTCGTGTTCCGTCCTGGTTTGTATTCCCTGTGGAGTGAATAAGTGCTGTAAGACATGGCTTACAGCAACAGGTGAATATTATAGAGCATCGGTCCTGAGAAAAAAAACATTATTTTCAACGTACGGATGAAGGCAGTCAGCAAATCATCAACTTCAACGTCTATTTCGTTCATTATCACCAGCGTGTAACACAGTAATGTGCCATCGAAGTCGGTTTCAAAAATCTTTCGCATGAGGAATGTATTGCACACAACAATATCTATCACAGTATCAAGCAATCCACTGTAATCTTAGCACCAACTCAAATAGGATCAACAACATTAATACCACTGACACATTCACACACTGTTTTCATGCTATCATGGCGACAGTTTTGAGGTAGATGTAAAAAAAATATCATAAGTTAACCTATTTCCAACGATCAACGAAAGCTGATCCACATACTGCTATGAAACAATCTAACAACAAGCGACAGCCGGACAGTATCTAAAGACCAACTTTTATACATTCACTCTCCTCATTACCACAGTGTGTTTATTTTATATGTACTTAAGCCAAATATGTGTCATCAAGCATGGCTAGCCGGCGTCAATGTTGGCTTGTTCATCTAAGAGAAGAATAGTACCGGAAGAGGATGCCAAATAACCGTGCCTAATTTGCAGACAATAATATGATTTTTGTCTCAAAACTCAATCAACTCTCCACCTTGCTCTTTATATTAACAGAAAGAAGCATCGTCAAGTATTGTTAATCGTATCGGACAACAAGAAAGCATCCCTAATATTTGACATAGGTTCCAACGGTTGTGCGTCTTCAGGCACTGAGCAAGTGAATCCGATTAACTATCGTTGAAAAATCCACCTCCAGCTCTTCTTGTCATTAACGCAAGCAAACGAATTTAGTGACACTGGTCGAGCAGTCCAAGGGGGAGTTAATTTCGTCAAATTGAACCACCACTCTACTGTGCCATAAAGTTGTACCGTCAATGTATGTCATTTGGTTAGTAAGAAATGCGACTTTGACATTTATAGTAACCTGTGTTTACTTTTATCACGGAGATAATTGCATATTTTTTTAGCCCTGCCAACGCTGATATGTTGTCCTAAATTTCCAAACATGTTTACAATCTGTACAACTTCAGTAATAATGAAAAACGATAGGCAAATGTCTCACATCGTGAGCTCATTTAACACCTGCGATTGCAGTCATTCGGAACTATTCTCGAAAATATCCCAAGAAATTTCTAATACATGGCCAGAGCTTGAAATTTGGTCCAAAAAAATATCACCGAATTTTTAGTTCATATAACTCACCCGGAGGTATTTTGGTCGCAGCATTTCTCAATGATATTCCAAAAGCATTCTGGATCCCTCAAGGCAACACAGGCACTGAATTAAGGGGTGAATAATGAAGATTAGTAACTGCCATTCATTCAGCCTGCAATGTCAATGACTAAGTTTAGTCTGTTGCACTGCTCTCTACTGATAGTAACTGTAAAAAGTGCAAAGATTTTGTATGCCCTGCACATACGGACCTTTCTCAGGCTAGAAGTTATTCACAGAACCGAGAAGAACACGTTTAACTGGATTTTGGAGGTAACCTAAATGAACAGAACATATATGCAAGCTTAACTGCACTGAATTTAATCGGCTTTGCTAGCGACTCCAGGCTGTTGTATGTGTGATGAGTGCCTTAACCAATGTGCTGTTGACAGTGCTTTAGTTAATAGTAAACAGCTGCTGTTTTTTCATTTAATCTCACAGATACACTCAACATGCGCGAGATCAAACACATACATTAGGTAGTAGGGCTTATACAGGCGAGTTATAAAATGACTTAGAGCCCTGAAGCAAAAACACGTTTTTAGTTGTTGGAAATTATCCTACTGAAGGTTAGTTTGCTGACATACCGTTTGACAAAATGACTAACAGCAGAGCAATTCAGTACAAGATGTTCTTCAGCAGCTCTCCCTAGCACGGTGGAAATGCTGATCAATAAATCCGAGTGTACAGCTTGTTGGGCAATCCACGTTTCGAACAACAGTATTTTTCCAACGAGTTGAAAGAAACGGCCAGAGCACGAGTAATGACCAACTTGGGAACCAACATATACGGTACTGGTTGCAAGCCAGTCTACAGTCAATTTTCGTTGTCAATAATGATGACACGGCTGACGGAATACATATGCTTTAGGACTGTGTATGTTGAAAATAACGTAAATAGCATAACACAGGCAATCATATGAACAGATTAAGGAGCGATCCCGGTTGAAGGGCTAGGAGAAGCCGTCCAGATTGGAACCAGCATAGTAGCGTAACACATTCCTGTCAATTTCGATTAAAGGGTGGTTGGAAAGCTCTACATAACGGATCCATGAATACTTTATCCGGAGCAACTTAAGTGTACAAAAATGTGTCGGTTAAACAGGAGTCACCTGAGATAGCGCATCTTAAATGCAACGATCGACTAACTTTGCGGTGTTGCATCACATTCATCCCCTTTCAAAACATCGAGTTCATCAGTGTACGAATTTTTACTTAGTGACATTCATCTGCACACATTATGTGGAGTATTTTAGCGACAACGCAACCGCCGTCACTCAATCCTCTAGCCTCTACTCATGCTAGCATAAACAATAGGTTACGACATGACAGTCATTTAAATATTACTCTCTAATCTCTTTTGTCTGCGACACAGAGTCATTCAGTTTTGTTTCGGTAGAATTCCAGACAATTCGACCACCCTTTGCAAGGATTAAACAAAATTTCAAAATTGCTTGCGGGTAAGTTGGTAGAAATAAGGTCGAGTTATTTTGTTTTAAAAATATTGCATACACTCCATGTAACGGAAATTTGGGTGTAATTCACGTGATACCATTTGATATTTACTGATAAATGCAAATACCGTGAACAGTTCCTAATCCGGTGTAATGCACACAATCATGTTGGCTTGACACTTGGATAATTTGAAAGTTATTACAGTCTTCCTGAACTCAATGTGCTGGAAATTACCCTCAGCTAATAACTTATAATCGCTTTACCACAGTTTACATAAAAGTGACCTTCTGCATTTTAATTGAAACGGTCCACTATTAATCTGTCAGGCAAGCTAAAAATCGCCACGTTAATCATCTCTGTGGTATTACATTCTGTTCCAGCTTATTTCTGAGTACGTAAATTCCACAATGCTACCGACACTTTTTGACGAACAGGAGACCTTCGAAACAAATATATTTGACACGAGGAGCACTTTATTTCGCAGTAATAACCAACTCGTCTGCCATCCTGAGTCAATAGCTCTCTTGCTTTTCCAGCCAAAAAGAAGACTGTCCTTGTGGCTTCCAAACGGTTACCATGGCAAGGGAGGTTAGGTGCGGACAAGTGTGGATTCAAATACTGCTGTCAGGAGAATAGCCAAATTTGAGTACTTTCAGAGATTGTTTATTCGCTTGGACTGAATATCTAAATCAGCAAACTGGAACACCCAATTGGAAAGTTCGTTTGTACTTCAAATTAATGTCATCAAAACAGAAAATTAAAATTGGTAACTGTGCCTTCAGCTTGGCCTTAATAAATACGGTATTACGCAATGGCCATTTTTTTCGACTCCTCTCACGGAATGATAGGTTTGTGTTATGCGGTGCTTTTTCCGGTTAAAGTGCTTGACAAGACAGGTTTAGTCTGGCGCACTTCGAAAATATAATTGCGTGTCACACGCTGTTCTTCCAAAATACAACCATTTTTCTGTAGGTTCGGACTGTGCAAAATAAATCTTACTTGAAAATAAGTTACACCTGCCGAAAAGTTAAACGAACAGTATACATGATCCAACCTGGTCAAGCCAGTCCTGCAACTGTTGTGTTGCCTCCATACGGTGATCAAACGGCAGCTAAACGCACTGTGTATGGGATCGTGTCTCAAAAGGATGGCGATTTCGACAGTGAGAAGTATCACCTTCTGTCAGGTAGATAGACAGATGAAAGAGATGTTGATAAGAAGTTCTCCTGATATTTTAGATACGTACCACTCAAAAATGCATGAATCTTATGGAAAATTGGTTCTATGACAGCACGGCATTGGACCAAGTTTTAGGCATTAAACACATCACTTGTCTTGGTTACATGAAGATATCTTAGGACACATCCTATACAAGTATCAGAAAACTCACGGATTCTTCTAACTGCTTGTGGAAAATCTCGTTCATCAATGAAAGGCTTCAGTTCAGTTGTTCCAATCCCATACAATTAACACAACAAACTTCACCTGCCCGACCTCTGAGAAGTCTTTATGTGATATTTACTCTGCTGTCCATAAAATGATATCTTTCGCAGCAAGCTAATCCATCGCATTAAAATTTTGATGTATGACTATTTTCATTCCCAATGTGCAATGCCTTTTCAATATGAAAAAAGGTTCGAATTAAGCAAGTCATTCCTCTTGGAAGGGACACTTTTATTCTGTGAAATCCAGCAGATACGAGTGCAGTACACAAAAGAGCGTCACTTCACCAGATTCATCATAAGAATTGTATGCGCATAAAAAGACATGTGGGTCTATATACTACTTTTTTAATACGTTATTCTTCCACGGATGATGAAAAATGAAGCCGATAACAATGTGATCTTGACTCTGATAACAGAGCAAACACCATGCTGTGACGGAAAAACACAATTCTGGATAAATAATAATAGAATATTTATCAGAAAATAAAATCGAGAGAAACAGCGCAAACTGAGTAAACCATTGTTTATACTCAGCCGCAGAGCATTGTGATACAAAGTAGATAACGACGCTGTTACGTTTAGACGGAACCAAAATACCAATGCTGCTAATAAAAAATTCTCCTTCACCGAAAGTCTTCTGAAGCTACTGATTCACAGTAATAATTTTGTATTTTAGGAAATAAGGTACAGTTACATATTTTTTAGGCAATGTTAAGCATTTGAAATCTGCGCTCTTCTGCCTTATTTTCCGAGGAAGTCAACTTGTTTACGTTCCATCCGGTCAGCTTCCCGTGTATACTGTAATAAATAAATGGTTAGTTCATTGCTGTTTGAAGAATTGTTTTTTTGATGTGTCGCCGTTAAGCGTGAGACCTATGAGACAATTTACAATATAGTTACGTTGCCAGAATTACCAAGAGAACTTTGCTGAGTATAAGAACAACACCATATCCAAATAATCCGATACCTATCCTGTTCACTTATGACAAGACGGTGGAAAAAGCGCTCGCACCCAGAAAAACAATTGTGAATGCAACGTACAAATGCACGGTTGATTATAACCTTCAATAAACCACCTACCTATGAGTGGAGAAAATTTTCACTACATGGTGGTGTACGGAAGGCAAATTAGGAACAAGAAAAATGACTTTCATACGCTCGTAACTGTTACTGTCGACTTGTCCCCTTAGCATTTGCCTATGGGCCGTTGAATCGTGCTTTCAACCAATTAAATATTCTTCTTAACACGACCACAATTAAATTAATTGCAACAAAGAACCAGAGAGGTCAGTAAATTCAAAGACATAAGAAGGACCGATAAGCTGCTCGTGCTCTACAGCAAAGACACGTAAAAACATCCACGAAAGAAACCATTCATTAGAGTGAGTTAGCAATAGTTTGCTGGTTTGAACACGTTGAAGAAGTCAACAGGGTTTGCGTCATTGTTCTTCATGGTTTCCATCACAGTATCGACCGCCCTGAATATTTCATCCTGATTTGCTTATCTCTCGTCGCTCTATCTGAATGGGTATCACATCTGTAATACCTTGTATACCCTGACAGGAAGTAAGCAAGACAAACGTATGAAAGTGTCTTAAGCCTAGTAAGAGTAAAACATTATAAATTGAGCAACAGCCCACCTTCCACGTTCTCCCAAATCGATGAAATTATGCACAGCATGAAAAGCAATGGCCAGCTGACTAAGGGGCATTCAAGAAGGGTCATGAGAGGTGTATAATAAAGTGCTGGCTAATGACCGTCTTTCAGCTTGATGACTGGATAGTCAACCTCTCCACAATGAAAAGTATAGAAAGATATTCATAAACGTCAGATCCGAACGACTCCTCAAATAATAAATCCCTCTATCAACATTTTTAAAAGTGTATTTTCAAAACTAACGAAAGGAACCATCATCATGATAATGCCTGTAATGGAATTCGCGGTCTGACATATTTCCGAATGATATTGATATGTTGCTTACTAATGCATAGCAAGTGTTGTTCGTCACTAGTCCAAGTGAAAATTTGCTCTGCACTAAAGTCTCACATGTCCAAAAGTTGGTGCTGGCCTGCTTTTTCACTATTCTCCTTTAGCGATAGGAAGTAGCTACTATATAGTATATTTACGATCAGTTCTATTTGCTGATGGCTGAATGGACAGCGTTGATCTAACCCGTTACCCCAAAATTAACACCGGTGCATGCCACCCAGACAATCGTGCACAGTGTATGAATGCTAAGACAGGGTTAATTCAAGTGTTAAAAATGTGCTCGAAGACTGCGGTGCCAAAAATTCAGTTTTCTAGACGAGTGTCTACCATTCATTGCGAATCGTCGGCTGGATTGATGCAACGGTAGACAGCTTAAACGAGTACACATTCAGTGCACACAATCAATACACATCCAGTACTCCGTGTGGAACACTCACTGAGTCCATTCTGAGCTTGACTCGTTAACACCTGTGTATCAGTGTACCGTGTACAAGCGGCCAGCTAACACAATTCTACTGTGCCTGAAAAGCATTAATGGTGAAAAGTATTCCATACTACTTGCTTGCAAAGAGCAGGTTCTTTTGGAAAACTCGGCACGAAACGTGTGTTGTAAAATCCTGTTAGTGGAGTAAGTGAGTTTTAGTGAACCACAAATGTAGGGCTAACAAACAACGAGTGTATTGCTGAGATTCGGTGGCAATGACAGGAGTTAATGAGTTAGACAGCTGAGTTTCAGTCATTCATTTCAGCAAAATTTGGCGATCCGCCCCGATTAGTGGACGACGATGAACAACGAAATCGAAAAATAACTGGAATTACTTAAAAGGACGCTGCTCTTTGTCAAATGATATTCTTTCTTCCAGATTGTTTCTAGTGGTTAATCATTTGATACGTTGAATTCACTCCAACCACTTCATCAAATCAGAAAGAAGACTGTGATAGTGTTGAAACTTCGGTTACTCCCACCGATCGCAACCAAAAACATGCCAGTTATGTAAATTACGCAGAAGAGGGCAAACAGAGACCTGCGTCGTCAGTTGCTTCAACCACTTCAACGACATAAAGCATAAATTAAAGTCTGCAATGGCTCGAACGTATGCGGCTGCGCAGTTGCGCCCAGTTCAAACCACCAGAGTACCAGGTCCCCGTGATGTTAACATAGGTAGAGCAGATCGATAACTATCACAGCGAGTCGCCGAACACATCGCGAAGTGGTTGATATAATTGAGAACGGACGAACCTCAACTCGGTCAGCTGACCAGTCGAAATCCAAAGTCATCGATTGCGGGACAGGTGATGACGGCAGGTCACCAAACTGACCAATGAAATTCATTCAAGATACTGTTGCGCAATCAGAACGCAAAGTCACTGGCTTTTTGTGAAGCGATGCTTAACCGAACCTACCAGCCGACTTTGTGTGCAGAAAGATGCTCGAGGCAAAAGTAAAAAACAAGTCTCGCTTTTTGTTTGATCATGTGGCGAATTATAATACAGTAAGCATGACAAAAATAACTGCAGTTAGTCATAAAAACGTTTAGCAAAGTTAATTACCAGTGTGTCTGCTATCATATACACAATCTTTGCCCCAAATCGTGGGATTCATTGATTGTGTTGTAAGTTGCTTGATGATCAACCACGGAAGACAAATCTTTTTCATTATTTTGTCATTCTCATGACTTTAATGGGTATTTTCGAACGAATTATACAACCCGAGGGCCCGATTCTACCGGGCTGTCATGATCCGGATTACGTAACGCTTGATGTGCTTGTGAGTGTGTCTAGTTCTTTGTTTGTCCTTATCTACATAACGCACATAGCTGACATGTTTTTTGTTTGCGACCAAAAGAAGAAATGTTAACCTCTCGAAATATGGTATCGTTAATCTACCGATGTCAAATCTTCATCGAAACTAAAACATATGCAAGCATGAAAAAATGGAATCGATCCAGTAGAATCCATCATTTGACGGATTCCTTTCACTTTATCCTACGAATTTTTCTACAGTGTTCAAGCCATGATGATCTGAGAAACGTCCTCTATTCAAAAGTCTCAACAATAGTGTGTTACAAAACCATACGGTGGTAATCAATCTCTAATCTTCTAATACGTTTGTTTGTGAACAAAATGTAAGCTTGCATGTGTGGTCTGATCCTGGGCATATATTTACGGTTGGTGAACATTTCCACCAAAAGACCGCTTTTGCCTTACTCATAGTGCTTACGTTCCCAGCCTCAACACGAGTTAGACACCACAACAGAGGATTACACTGACAATTTGTGGTTTTTTGTAGGAAAACAGAATTCAGGGTGACTGATTTCAAACTTATCAACTCATACAATTTTTCAACTGATTTTGTCTCTTAAATTTTTAGGACGAGGATATCCACCATATAACTTCAATCCTGTTCTTCAGACTCTTAAATTTGACCATTTTAACTTCGCTTAGCTGACAGCTTGTGACAAACATTTAACGTCAGTGCTGTTAAAAGTTCTAAAGTTTTCAACAAACGAGAAAAAAAGAAGTCAAGTTGAATCACTCACACGCAACACAAAATGAACGGTTGACCACACTCAACCAGTAATTGGCTTTTTAGAATCGCTAGCATTTTCCGCATTAGTGAATAATAACTCACTAAGACCGTTTCTGTGGATTGTTTGCCATAAGGAATATCATCGACCAACTCAGTTTTAGGTCTCCGTAACCAAACGACCCTTTTGCTCAAATGCACAACCGAGGAGACTCTCGAACCAGTATAACAGTTACTCTGACCATATTCATTAACGATACGTGCACTTTCAGCTTTTTTGAAGAATCAGACTGATTAGAATTTTCAAACTTGTAACAGAAGCGTGAAAAAGATAAAACACTCATTTTGGGACATAATAAATAAGTATATACAGCTCATTCTAAACAAATCATCTACAATTCTTGACCGGTACTCAAAGATTCCCTATACTACATGATGGTCACTCCTCATATCTGCTAACATGCTTCCTCTTTTAGACAATCTTCTATTTAATTGATATCCCACTGTTTCATGAGCAAAATATTTTACACATCTCGCATCTCACTGTTAATGCATGTGTTTACGAAAATCTAGACCAGAATATTTTGCTCAAGGGTACAGAATGTTGACCAACATTATTTTTTCAACTGTCTCGTATTTTAAGAGCACTCTGTTCAAACCAGCCAGTATGGAAGACCATCCTTTAGCGGGTCTTTTTTATTCGAATTTACTTTTTAAATTGTATGTAGCATTTCAGAATAGACCGGAAGTTCATGGGATTCATTGTGCAACCTCGTGGTATATAAATAATGTCTGTTTGTAAATTGTCAGTTTGGTCGAAACGCCAAACAGAGAAGTGAATCGACTTCCTTAAACGGATGAACGCGAGTATGTGGTTTCAGGCATACTATGCATCCGGACATCTTCAAAAAGTACTTTGGATGAAAACCTTCTTAAATTGTGGACAAACATAATTATTCGTATTGTTTTAGTTAAAGCGAAAAATGACACTGAAGCAGCAACCTAACGGAGATGACAATGGGTCTGTCTGTTCGAAAGTTACACATATTTTCAGCTGGTCCACCCTCGGAATCAAAACCATATTACATGCTAAGTTAGCGAACACCGAATGTGATCAGTGACCAGAATCCAAGAAAGGCTCACGGTCGGTTTTATGGTTGTTCCATAATTTGGGTTTGCATACCCATTAAACGTTGATCATCTGCTCTATCACTAGAACTGCAAAAGATAAGACCGGTAGTCACCTACAATTTTGAAAAGTTTGCACTGCATGTGGAATCCCATCTAGTTTCTTGGTTCAAACTCAGTCTCTACACATCTGCCGTACATGACTTTGGCATCCGCACTAATCCATAGGGTCCATCGGGTCAGACGATAGGCCCACAGGTTAAACTGATTACTGAAAGGAAATGTTTTCGACTGTAATTCGGTGGTATTATCGCACCCGAGATCATTATCTAACCGAGACCAAATAGGAATTACAAAAGTGCAAACTGATTCTTATCAATCAACTAACAACAAACCTGCAGTCAAATTCCCCAAAGTGCTGAACTTCTAAATAAGGTGGTCATGAGGGCTTAAGTGTAACCCACAGTGTTTACTCAACAACATTTCTGTCACACCTTCAGCGGAAGTTTCACACACATGCATGAAGTAATACTGGATCATCAAATGCTTCCTGAATTTTTAGGAAAATTCTCTTCATAAAACTCAGCATGGCACAAAAATATCTTATCAGTTGATAAAAAGAAATTCAGGAGCTCTCTATAAGTTTGTGTGGAGTAATAGGGGTTCCATCAGGCAATCCACAGCAGAGTACAATGAAAACGTGGTCGTGCTCCTTATTGTCTGCGTTCTATCATACTTTTCTCTCCGATTCATACTGATGGCTCGTAAGTGACACGTCTTTGTGATGTGGATTTCACAACGTACAGCTTCAGCTTTTAGATCGCTTAAAACTATCAGTTCTACCCGAAAGCTAGTAGTTAATCATCCACACGGTACTGCATTACAGAGGACTCCGCAAAATGATGCAAATACTTAAGCGCACAGAGTCCCCGTAACGTTTCGTCAAACAGGAATGGTCAACCTAATAAGAATGCACAAATTGACCTGCTTCAGTTTGCATCACATGCCCTAACGCTTGTGAAATTCCTATTCTTTAAAGTCTTTCACTGTTTCTCTGTACTATTTCACTCCTTTCAACTGCGATGATAAGTAAACGACATCAAGTGTGTCAAGTCTTTTGTACATTTTTGCCAAAAGGTGTAGAAAACGAATGGAGCAAGTATCAACTGTTGACTAAAAATCCTATGTACTCATCTTTATTGGTGGTGGTAATTCCGTACGTCCCCAATCAAGTGGTCAGCGTAGAATGGCTACAAACAGAGGTGGCGCGTAGTTAGTAACGATAGCAAAACTGACCCCTTTAATTCCAGCCCTTACTGGAGGTGAGCGTTATAACCTTACTAAACGCAGAACAACAGTGTGAGGACACCTAACTAACCAACTGGTGTCGTTTAGTGCCTAACACTTGTACCTTTCTTGACAGAGGTAAAGGAAAGCAAGTAATTAATCGGTGACGAGTCACTGTACTCAACGAGATGTTGACAAACAATCGACTAACCTACTCAGACAAATAGTATTGTGTTTAGTTTCATTGTGGTGGAAGAACTGGAGTGCAGAAAGCTGATCACCAAACGTTGGCAATGGTCATTTTACGTCGACCATTTTCGCTTAACACTAAGTTCTTTTGCGTTTCTATAAGCGCGTTATCAACAAAAGTACATAATTCCCTGCCAGTAAGTGGCAATTGTCCCGCCCAAAGTTTACTCTTGCTGAAAAGAAATACGCCAACGTCTTGATACTCGTGTTGACGTTTATCCGTTATCAGAACTGTAGATAGCTGAAAGCATAGTAAGTGATAAACAGATTACGAATAACACAGCGTTTCGGGCAAGTTGTAATACTGTACGTTTCAACCACCTCGAGTGGCCTTCCTCAGGAGTGTTGTAATCGAAATCCTGAGGTAGGCCATTCGAGGTGGTAGAAACGTAGAGTATTACAACTTGCTCGTAACGCTGTGTTATTCCCAATCTGTTTAACACTAGCATTAAACACGACGCCCTAGCCGTTCAACTTCATTCGTACTAAATTTGCTACAGATATTTCACAATTGGCCAAAGTAATCTTTCTGAATGCTAATGGAAATCTCAATGATAACTCCTTTTATAGTTTGACAGTGTTTCGTAGACTGTACGCGAAGAGATTCAACCCTGTGTTGATTTTTTGATTGTTAAAATAACAATTTCTCACTTGCAACAACCACATTTTCTGTGCAAGTCTCAACAAAAAACACTTTCCGAGTTTGGTTCAGTACGATTGGGGAAAAAACCGAGTCGACCAAAAAACGTGCTGTTAAGTCTGTGCCTCCGGCGTTGTCATGTAGTTTCTCAATTTGGCAGTGACCTAGTCCCATTACGTGTATATAAGCTCGACCACACGACATCATTCAGTACGGTTCGCTCAAACCAAAGTGGATAGAACGAACATATCGCTGTTGCCACCGTGCATGAATGTATAGTTAACCCTGAATCGAGACTGATAATTACTTTTGTTGAGCTCACCTTTGTGTATGCAACAAGAATTTTACGGTTTTATTCATTCTGGTCACAAACAACCCAAACGTTTTAGTTTCGTGGAACGTGCTTTCGTTAACTTTTCTCCAAAGCTAGCTGTATCAATAGTTCGCTGTGGGTGTCAGTTTATGTTATTTGTGATTTGACGCTGACCATATGAAGTAACATCCGATCAGCGTATGGTCCGGGTATACCCAGTTATTTTATAGTCTAGTGTTTGCCCTTGCTGTCACTTGTTGATAACCACTTCTTGGTGTTGTGATATTTCTCATGACAATTCTCGATGGAACATATGTAATGCCTTCAGCTTATGAATGATCGTCATTTCATTACTTCGGATTTGATGGGAGTTCTCTGACCGTTATTATTGGCTAACACGTATTCAACTACCAAAGGAATTCCGCTACGTGTACTTTCACACCTCGTGATACGTTCTATAAATTTGAGCTAAAGTTGACCACTCGAAGAAGTGTAATAGTTCCAATATTTTTCACCAAAACGAAACTCACGATTGAAAACCTTGTGAGTTTCAACACACCTGAACATTAGTTGGTCCTGAAATCTTAAAGCTGACGAATACTAACGTTGCGTCGCTACTGGGACTGACATAAATGTTGAACTCATCATGGCTATCCTTGTTCCCCATAAGTTCAGTATAATGCAGCTAACAATTAGGAATAAATTTTGCATGTAGCTTAACGTCTGATTGTAATTGAACAGATCGACCAGATATTTGTATCTGGAGAACCGTTTCTGCGTCTCACGCGCCCGAATATCTTGGGCAAACTCAAACACGTCATTAACCGAAAACAAAAATGTGATGAAGGACAGAAAATCATGGACAAGTAAACAAAAATTAGAACGCCAAGTGATGTTATTCCGGATTTTAAGAGATCCGATTTGTGACCGCATTGTTATGGAGTTCTAGCAAACATTTCTACCAACTATAGAGACTTAAATGTGCAAAGTTCATCATACGAATGGAGCGGCTAGATTAACATTCATCGGAACATTTGATTAACAGACGCTAAGCATAATATTCTACCAGCATTTGTTTTAATTTTCACATATTTAGAAGGTAGGTTTTCCAGTTCATTCATACGGTCGATTTCTATTTGGTTATTGTGTATACCAGTTTGGCGTCTGTGCCATTTTGTTTCATGAAACCGTATCCCTAACAGGATATGAGTCACTATTCACATCTCAAAAACAACTGTAACAAAACCGATGAACAGCAATCATACATTTATTGGTTCACTCATCATTGCTTATTCCTCCTTGTTGTGAGTATGCTCCAGAAACAAGCAACGGATTTTGGTATTTGAGCACTTTGTATATTACTGAGCCACCAATAACGACAATTAGCAACCAAACATTGGGATATATAGAACATCGGAAAAATTAACACTCACAGACGTAAAAAAATTTCCAGTGGACAGTGTTTTTGACAATCGTTCATCGGGACAATAAAGATCCGAGATTGGTGGTGTAAATCTTTGTGACAAACCAAAATGACTGGAAAATGCAAGATCCCAATTACTTTTAAGCCCACTGTGAAACATTTCTGGTCATTATGTGGACCAACTGAGGAGGTGTCGAAGAAGGTTTGCTACGATTTGTCGCTGTGCCAGCTGGGGAAATTTACGAGTTAAAACACAGTAATTTGTACGGACAATGATTATCACCGGAATAATCGTTTTCTAGTGACTCTCTTTATTGAAAAGTAATGGAATTGGCAACTTTTCACTAGCTCCAACCGTTTTTAGAAACAATTAGGTTATTGGAAAAACTGCAAAGGTCCCAATTCATTTCTGATTTCCATTCGTTTAAGTAGGTCATAATCAATACGTGAAAGCCCATTTTAGTGCGGTTGCAACATAATCTCAACAAAATCTTTGAACAGACCCAAAGCAAGTGGATGTGAACTTTCTATTCGTATAATTAATGCCTAGTGCTGTTCCGTGTTTAACAACCGGCTATTTATTGTTTGGTATTTGTCAACTCCCACACACCAAGTTAATGCGGATAAATTGATTGTTTTTGTACAAAGCAACAGTCAAACAGCAGAAAACCCTGATTGTGATTAATTCTGGGCTAATGTTTATATGTGGATCTGGTGAGAACCGGTGTTGTTCAGATAGATACAGTAGTGTTGTGTGACAAACACAGGTGAGGACACAGCTCGGAATGTCACAGTGCACTTTAAAATCATTTTTATCAACATTTTTAAAGATGAATTTATTCTCAAGTTTCTGTTTTAACACGCTTATGTCAAAGAAAACGATTTCGGTTCCACTGATGTGGTTACACCATTGGACGTTGAAATACTCTAACTGAAAACGAGTTTGTGAATCGTTGCACACTAAATCGTATGAAAAATCGATGGTGAGGAATAGATCCAAACCTTCAGAAAAAAGACGGATTTTTTAATTTGGGCATTATTTGAACACGAACCAGTGAGCAAAACACTGCTCTGTTAGATGAGTTAATAAGCCAGCCCAATGACTCATATGCCCTTTTTTTTACCGTGGTGAGCGTTTCTCTATATTATTCGGTGGATTTCATATAACACATTAGAAAGGAAAGGTGACTAGTTTTGAATATGTTTGTTTTGAGTTCTTAACGAGATTTCCTGTCACAGATGGTACATGCTGTGCGAACGGCAGCTCAAAATGATCACTGCTGAGCCTCCTTTAACTTACCGAATCAATCAAACCACTAAATAATAATACAATCAGTCCTGGCGAACCGCTGAACTGCGAATATGAGAAAGTAAGGTTGACTAAGAAATAAATAAGCGCTTATATGAATACCGTGCGCTGTTACATAACAAGTTTACAGATTTTTGCTACTTTGGATGTTCACCCTAAACCAAACAACGGCAGTGAAATCAACTGCCATGTGAGTAGAGGAACGAAGTTGTTGAATTTACGATCATACCCTCTGACAGTTGTTGCATTTTGACGTTCTTAAACCATCAGACTTGTCCTTTGTTGGCTACTACCCTGCCGAGGAATCTCTGAACTTCATAACTTACACGAGTGAACAGTGAAGTACTGAGCAATTTGTGTAGAGCCGATTTTGTTTTGAAAATGTTAAGAAGTCACTCGGTGTTATCTTGACACTAGACCAATGACACGGAAGCAAAACAATCAGATACCTGCAATGAGGTTACAGAATGCAATGAATTTTTGGGACATCATTCAATGAGAACATGATCGTTTGACGGTGCTTGGTGGAACAAACGATGTGGGCTATCTGGGAGATCAAATTTTGATAGACTACTAACTTGTTTTCTGTTTGTTGTGTAAATCTACAGGGCTCTCTTTGGAAACCTGGAATGTAGGTCTTTATTCTGTGTGTAGTGGCAGAACACATCAGGAGTCGTTGTATATGACTTGGGCAAAAGGGGAATTTCCAGAAATTCATTCTTGTGCATAGGTCGAGAAAGAATAATTAGCACGGTTCGGTAAACTTTGGAAGTGAAGAAACCAATCGTAGTGTAACCATAACAAGACAGGGAAAACGATATCTTCCGACCTAATTGTTCGTTACTGTCCCGTAGTGTTAATCAGACCTCGGGACGAATCATTTTTTTTGAGAAAACCCTTCGGAAATAACTTTCATCATGTTACTGATATATTTGGGGTTCACCTGAAAACTTGCTCAGCATAGAAATAGAGTAAATTTCTGAGTAACTCGTGAGCAGTCGATAAGTTTAGTTGGTGATGGTGTTTCAGTTCTGTCTTAGACCTCGGAAAAGTTGTACCGTTTACTGATGTGGTGGTATTCGATGCAGACTGGACTTGAGTGAATAATGGATTCCAAATGTGAGAGACTGTGAGTTAAGTATACAGATGGATAACGACGTTAAGTGCAACCAGTCAAGATTGTGACACTTCTAATACATTATTTAAAATCAACTAACATTCAGACCATTCAGACTGACTACGACGACTTCGACTCTGCCTCGCTTCTGCATTGCTTGCTCCGATCTACCATAATTAGCTATGCTAACTTGATGGAGATTCCTGTCTGCATACACCCTACCGATGACATATTACCGGTCAACTCTTTTGTGTTCTCACTGCAAGCACGGCTCAAATACCACCGAAAATGTAACTTACTCATCTAGTCTGATAAAGTCCCTTTGAAAGGAATGAAACTTTACCGGTGAAAAAACATCTGTTTGCTTAGAACGTACCTCGAAATTATTCTCCCATCTACGTATTATAACCCAATCTACAAGATTATCCAAGCTGTTGAAATGATCGGCCTTTGTCGACCCCCGACATCCTCCATTATGCGACGAACCATTGGAGCAACCAAACCGATTTATGAGACGCTTCATTTCAGCACAGACTCGTTGTCACATTTTCGTAACATTGCTACAAGTTGCGACAATATTGATTTTAGACAGTCTGGGAGCTAATATCGACTAAAGTTTTCTTGTGGATATATCATCACTTCTGGTTTGAGAGTATGTAGCGTTTGCGTGCGCTCTGTGTTGCTCTGTAGTTCGGAAATCTGGCCTTTTTCCAGTATTTCAGTAGACTTGCTGTTTGCTCATCGATGTCTTCGCTGATTAGCCCATACTAAGTGAAGTGATCGCGTGAGCAATGTGGCCATTCATCGGTGTCCATTTCAGACATGCGCAATCTTATGATGGTTGGGTCACGTACTCCCCATGCTAAGTGCTAGAGTTTTGCATACTGAGACAACATAGTTGGATAAAACTGCATGTTGGCCGAACAAAGACGCTTCTGTGAAACATGAATACCCTGATGTTTCATTGATCATATTGTGTGAAGGTCGCTTTCCTAGTTGAGGTCCTTGTAATCTCTCGAATTGCTGATTAGAAACGCTATCCGAAATGATGGTGTACCACATCCAACGGCATGTCTGCATCCAAACCATCTCAAGTTCCTCCACTTAGTCTTCTTTTGTTGAATTTCGACCTTTTTGTTAATGTATTTTTAGAATGTTCTATGGCAATAATGGGATGGGTGGCGGCCTGGATCACAATACCTTTTGATCGGGTTCATGGCTGTTGTGATGACGTTAACGATTCCAGTCTTTTACACAAAACCGTTGTTTTCATATGTAACTAACGAATAACAGCAAGTACGAAGATTAACTGTTACATCCTCACAAAAACAGTGAAAATTCTAGGAGAATAATATTGACCGTGTAAGTATGTTTTACATCTGGAGAATTCGATATTCCGTGATCAACATAAATTCCTGGAAAGCAGGCCGCATCAGATTCCATTTGCTTGACAGTGCAGTGAAGGATATCAGTGAACAACTAGGTAACCTGTATTCAATATGGGCTTGACAACCGGTTGCGCCCAGTTCTAGCCTAGCTGCTCTGCTACTCTACTACGTCATCTCGTACACACTCACGCAGGGTGGTTTTTCGATACTTACTGTTTTAACTTGCAACATCAGGTTCTCTTTAACAGCATCATCAGTAAGAAACAAAACGTGTCACGATGTGTTGGCATTTCGTTTACCCGCATCAGTCCCGCCGGTGAAACATGCAGTTTATATACGACCAAAGTTAGGGCTATACAAGGTATGGACAAGCATAAATTCACATCAAGTATTATGTCATCAGCGCCATAGTAAACTGTTGGGTTGCTTCAACTACTTTTTTGCATATTGCGCTGACTAGTGAGTTCTGATCAACGTAAATTAGCTAAATGCCAGTAGCCTAGGGCATTAAATACGCAACAATAATTTGAATGTTCTAATTGGGTCAGCCTGGTGACTTGTTATCTTCAGCTGTCTGCAGTCGATGTTGCGGGATTTCTGGTAACGGGTTCACCAGTTTGAGATTGTTGTGTCGCCATTTGTTCCAACCATTTCTGAGTGTGTTCTGCTGTTTGCTGAGAGGACTGTCGATCTGCAATGTATATATAAACGTCACTGCAACCGCAAGTGGTAGACGACATAAGAGACGGAAAAGTTACAACTGCACTTGCAAATCTTGAAGAACTGGTCCTTTACTGATTCGAACTAACCGGAATTAAGCAACCGCTCAAACGTGGGATGGAGTAAAATTCGATTTTTGCTTGATGTCGTTTGCCAAACTAACTTCCTTTAATTGCAGAATTATCAAAATATCCTTCTTTTGAGCTGCCTCACCTGACACATTGTATGTCTCTATCTTGTCTAGTTCTTATCATTTTTCGTATAAAACGCGCAAAAATTACGTGTGGTACTGACGACAATGAACGAAGAGTTAGCAAATCACACGGCATGTCTTCTTGTGCCCTTAATGCAGTTTTAAACTGTGACCCGTCCACCGTTATGCATAGCACCGTCAAACAAGTAAACTGCTGAACTATATGACGAACACGGTGGTCAGTTGAATCACACAAAGAAACACGAGAACGCTTGAAGTGGTCGCAATTGGCAGCAGGGCAAGCGCGATTCTACACCAAAAGTAGCTTTAACTCCCGCCGATTGCAACCGTGGCTTCAATGAGGCAGACTCAAGAGAATACTCGGCAATCTCTTGTTTGCTCTCATCTTCCGAAAAGTTTGTGATTCATCGTCGAGTAGTGTAACATTCTTTAGAAAGTCTTCCGCCTAGTTGATGTTTTCGCTCGAGCACATTTATCTGTCCTTACAGAAAGGAATTCCAACTGAGTCATACAAATGTGCCACCCATGTAATCGAGAAAACTAGAAGTATTGCCCATTCAGTGGTTCCTTCAAATACACTATACTTGTGTTGCACCACCCGGCGAATGGGAAGAATGGTTGGGAATGATAGAGTACTTTTAGCCTCTTTCTTTTCACGAGAAACTGTCAAAGTAAAGCCAGAAAAGTTCAGAAGGTTCTGGGCGGACTGGTTATTGAAAACTGAAACGTCGTCGACATGGTGTTTATAGAGAGTGCTACGATTACTCAACACAGAATTTGGCGCCCAACCTTACTCAGAAAAAACTCATGCATGTATGGGCTAGGTGGACTTCTTACTGCCATGCAATCAAGATGTTCTAGGCAACACCGTGTAAAGCAAACCAAGTGATATTCATCAACAGGAGAAACAAGCTATATTTCTTGCCGGATGAAATACGCTAAATGTCAACATTATCCAGCATTTGAAGTTTCGTGTGTAATAAAATGAATTAAGAAAACGTGATGCTTTAACCCTACTCTCTTTAAACAACTCATTTTTTGACACAACGTTCCATTCACAGCTACTTCTGATGTCACTATGTTGTTAAGAAATTTTTAACCTCATTTCTCGTTACGCAACCTTTAGTCTATTCTTTAAAACCATTCTGTTCGGTTTTTGCACAGGATGTGATTGCAGACCTAGAACGTTAAACTGCGTTTTTTTGTGTTCGCCCTAGTGAGTTGCGCCTCCCGAACATCCGGATGGTCACAGCTCCTCTGTTTTTCTCTGAATTCATAAATGTGAGAAACATTGAGGCTATCATGTTTCCCTCCCTGTAGACATTTAACCTTTAGGTTGACCTCATTTGATGGCTTCGATTAACCGTATGACGTAATTTCTTTATGTTAACGATGCTTCCGCTAGTGTCTGTACTATTAATTTCTGTATTCCTCACACTGAACACACCCTGACTCCTATAATTCAGTCCTTTGATTTCCATTAGATACCCTGCCAAACCGCTGTTTACTTGAGTTTGCCGTTGGAGAACTTCTTAATTTTCTCCTACCTTCAACACATTTCTCAAGTCATGGAAGAAATTCCCACAAACAAAAGCTCAATTCGGTCGTTTTTTAACAGGATTTAGCGTGCAATAATTTTGACTCATGGACCGTATACTACGTCATCTTATATTGGATCCTAGAAACATTTTCATAATCTGCCAATCCTTCTAGGAACAAACGATAAGGATGATTACTGCGCTGTCCAGTAACTATCGCTTGTATGATTGAAGTTTAATTGATTATCATTTTCAATCTGTTTCTTTGGACTAATTCAGCAAATTATCCTTTGTTGAATAAGAACGTAAATATGCAACAACTAGACAGTTCTTTTCGTGAAGTACATTCGACGTTCTGTAGGAAAGCAGAGCTACAAGAATGGATGGACAACCGTAGGCATTTTGGAATTAGTGAAACATTTATGACGGCTACGTTTCAGCGTGTCTGTCTAGAAGCCCAATATCCCGGAAACTACACTTTGCTCCCAAAAACGCCTGATAAAATTAGAACACAATAGCTTTGGTGGTAATGTTAGCCTGGCAAAAGTGACGTTGCATCGGTCTCACTTAAAATGTATCAACATCCACCGTTACTACAATATACAGCGTCCATAGACCACAGCGGAATAATCGTTTCGTGGACGTGAACCAGATTTTAGAACTTTAGACTGGATAAGTGAAGCTAATACTAACAACTAAATAAAAAATTGTCGTCTGATTTATCAAAGCAGTGAAGTCATAATGTAGCTAGCAGGCGTCCAATAAAGCACAATCTTTATTGTCCAAATCGCCAGTCACATGCAACGCGCTCTCTCCCGTTTATGAGTCATAATTCCAACCCGCAACACCCTCCGGTTTCCGTTCTCACGTCGTGTGCACTTCTGACCGGTTTACGTGTGTGATCGGCACTTTCTATCGGGGGGGGGGGGGTTCCGCTTGCCATTCCTCGTCTGTTTGTCCGATTTCCTTGCGC
>QNGE01001598.1:54666-72042 GCA_008508345.1 Paragonimus westermani
TGCGCGATGGCTCGTCCGGCTGCTCGTGCTGTCCGCCATCCACCCAATGTTGGCCTTGACCGTATTCCAACATCGTGTCGAGATGTTCCTCTAAATGTTGGAAAAACCACGCCTCCGATCTGTCCGTCTGTCGTATTTCGCCTGCCCTGCCTCGCCCGTTGGCCCGATCCAGTCGAGCGATGACTCATCCGGTCGCGCACGTTGTTCTTGATCTGATCGCAGCAGGCTTTTGAACGTACTCCTCCCCCGCGTTGAGGTATTTGGCTGAGCGTTAGAAAACTCGCACCTCCGACCTGACAATCTACCACAATAATTGAAGCAAATGAGGGTGGTATCTAACACACTTTATGTATAAATATATTTCGTATCATTAGGCGGCAACTGGAATAAGACTGTACGCAGCACAGCATGTAAGTGCACATCAAACAGCCAAGGTAACCGAATGCTTTTTGTGTTTTCTTTTTTTCTGCGAAAAGTTGGCTACAGTCCAAGCACACCAAAATTCGATGTCTTTTCTTCTGTCCTGATGTATAAGATATCGAACGACAGAAATAAATTCTCCAAAGAACCTATCGGCGCTACACTTTTGTCTTGACTGGCTCAGGCAATGCAGCCAGGTAAATTAATTTGCATTCTATGGCTGTGTTAATAGCAGGATCGTATTGTCAGAATGATCACTAAATAGCTCGTTACGTTTGTCCATTTCACAGGGTGGTGTTAAAGCTTTGACAAAACTAACTAATGGCTAGTCAAGTTGTTGGATAAAAAGGCGACCCGCATGGTCAGTTATCTAAACAGAATTTGGGCAAGTAAACCTAACATTTTTTACACCAGCCTTGATCTGTACACTTCTGTCTAAAAGACATGGTTTGGCTTGCAGAAACTCAGTTTTTCTACCACACATGTATGACCTAGCTGTAACTCTAGATGAGCTCATTTTAGTTTTTGACATCTGAAGTGCCATTAGCAAAGCACTGTGACCAATTCCGATTGTGTTCAGTCCGTCTCAAAACGAAAGATGCAGTCCACGGTAAGGAAATATCAAAATGAACATGAAGAAGTTAACGGAACCAACCAATTTATGCCATATAAACCTGTCTAACTGCAAAGACTATTGATTGGTTCTGGTGATTTTAAGCAAACTTCCCTCACAAATACTTTCTTAAGAATCCGTAGATATAAATTCGTTAACCACTGAACGAAAACGATATGCAGATAGCGTTAGTATCGAACGCGAATGTACTAGAGAATGAGCACTGAACCAAAGTCGAACGTGTTGAACCTTGGCAGTTATGTGGCAAAGATAGAGAATAGCTGGATGTCGGTGAGGGTTATTTGTGCTAGAATGAAAGTCGACCGACTAAAATTACACCCGGAAAAGTAGACGACCCGCATGAATTTATTTCATGCACAGTTCCCGTTACATTATGCGAACGGTAATAGTTCCACTTCCGTTCAGTATTCAGAGAAAATTATTTTGTATGCGTTGAAACACCGATTGGCTGCAACCTACTGACCTGTGTTGAAGAGGTGGGCCAAAATTGACCCACCACATTTTGCCACTGTCATTATCAAAACATTTTGGTTTATATATCTTGGTCCATTCGGGCATATGAATTACCGGATGACCTGAACAAAACAGCTTTGTAAGAACAGCTGCAGTTATGTTGACACAGAGTACAAATGGGCAAAACGGCACATTCTTACATCTGTTTACCAAGCTTTACATCAACAGATTAGTGATCACACCTTATTGCTAAGTAGACTGCTTGCTGAAGAAAAAATTATAGCCAAATACCTCCGTTTAATGTAATGGTGCTGTATGCAAGAACTATCCAGCCATGCCCTTAGGTCGCTATCGTGTGAGAAAACAATGATTACAAAACCACTGCTAGCCAATTAACAAAGACGTCTCCATAAACTCGATCTTGTAAGCTTTACAAAGTACGATCACTTGTATCTGCAAATATGAGGAGCAGTTGTTATCATGGACCGATGATTCCCTTTTTGTAAAGAATTACCTATAGCGTTTCCGCCATAACAGTTAGGAAACAAAAACTTGTATTCCTTGCTGTAACTGTGGCACCTAAATTGCAATCCCTGATTCCGTTTCGTGTCATACAATCACAGTTAGTCAAAGTACACACTTTGGAAATTTGCGAACATAAATATATTATAACTCCAAATTTTAAATATGGTACGAACAGCACGACCGCCCTTCACACTTAAGACAAGGCATACTTTTATTTCAAGTCGAAACTAGTTTTTTCCATTTTAAGACGTTGTTTTGTGTACACACTGTGAGAAACAAGCCCAGTTACTTTGAACGAGCACCTACTGATCCCTGTGGTAACTTTTGAAGCGTTCCTGGTTATTGTCTTGCTTAAGTTACACCAGTTTATACGCTACTCAACTGAAGCTCTTTCGGCTCTGTGGTTGTCTTCTGATTATGATACAGATCGTTGAAGTCTGGTTCGAAAGATGATTACTTTGTACGAATACCAATGGCGCGAATGTGTGATAACCCGTTGCAGTATGTCCAATCAACCAATCTACCCCTCAAATCAGTAGAACACGGTTCTCACGGTATTATATTTGACCCCTCTGCGCTAAGCCTCCCAAAAACAAACTGACTGACCGAAATTATCTCAGTCCATCCTAATTGCATATCTGCCCACCATTGAACAAATCGGGGTAACGAAAAAATTCCACTGTAATATGACTAAAACTGGCGGATATATGGCCGATCAGATTGTATTTTGTGGAAATCAAAAACCTGTCTTCCGGCAAGCCGTACGTCAGATAACTGACAGTTTTTAGTCACACTTGTCTGTCTACTTTTATACCGGGGCTTGTTACGGTTATGTTCACTAATGTGCCAAAACGGAAAAAGGAATACGACAAGGACCGCGCTACTTAAGAAAAACGTTGAGATAACTGTATAGAACAGAGTCAGGAAACCTCAGGTAAAACTGTAACCACATCCAATTTTAAAAATATATAAATTTTCACGGACCACGGAAATAAGCACTATGTAATTCAGCTATCAAAAAAGAATATCATGTTCACAGGACGTACTCGGAGACGTTCTGCAGTAAGCCGTTATCAACTTCATGCCTAACGTGCTTTAACACGTCAACAAATACAGTTTCAAATTGAAACAACCAAAAGATTGAGCATCTTCTATGAACAAACAGATTAATCCGGTATGTTAATTATATACCCCTTGGAAGCAGCGTTTAAAGCATCTAAACCGGCCGTCTACTACGTCGTATTCGTCTAGTTTCCTCGTGTGTCCTATCTTGGCAATGAACTATTTGTCTCCAGTCGAATCACATGTTTCAGAAAAGCTTGAAAGCTTCAAGAAGCGTTTAGTCACATAAAATCTCCTCTGTGCTGACCCACGACAGATCCTGGACTTAAACACAGAATTTACCGAGTTGGGTCTGGCGACCTCATCATAGAAAATTTGGTCCCATCTAAGCAATATCCGTACGCCCGTCGGCATTCTCAGGAACAATCGTCCTACAAAAGGATAGACGCGGATACTAGTGTTTGCTGTATTCTTTAACAATCTGGATCCAACATACGAAAATCAGCTCTAAGAACAGCATCTTGGGATTCGCCCCTTTAATGGCTGCACTGGACGAAGTTTTAACCCGAGTCGTTTATATAGATATGACCATACCTAACGGTAACACACACGTAGCCTTTTGTACTTCCGCGGTATCTGTGATCGAGTTGATATAGCATCATTCTGTGATCGTCACATCCGAAGAAGCGTGTCTAGTAAGTAAAACAAACGTTGAAAACGTGTCGCAACTGGATTTCAAGCAGAATGAAGCCTTATGTTTAACATTTTTCATCAATATCACAAGTGCTTCGTTTGCTTTCAATTTTGTAACAAAAACCGATGTAGTTGAATGCCGACACAAGTGTGGAGAAATAATGACCGAAGGCCGATTTCAAAACTTAATTCGCACTCACGGTATCTCCTCAGTTGACGATAACATACACGTAGTGCAAAACACTTTCGACGTACTGGTGATATTTGTCATTTGTTCCCGATTGCATTTTTACTGCTACTCCAAGACTATTAGGAATCTGTGTCCGGGATCACCGTTTCTGATACCGCATTGGATGTATTAAGAAACTCACTAATTAAGGCATTAATATCCACCTTAATAGATAATGTGACGAATACTGTCGGCCTATGAAGTGATTGTCATCTCTAGCATTAACCTAACGACTGTATGGTGTAACACTACAATATATGCAGTCATTCTGTGTGCATTAGAGACTTCGCTGGTTTGCATGGATGACTTTAAAAAGTTGTCTGGTTTATACTATCGGTGTCTTTAAAGTCATGTGCGCGTTTTATGGTGCTTTCTTATACCGGTCCGTGTTCCTCTCACCAAGACGAGGCGAGTTTCAAGTAGTGGCTTGTAAATGCACATTCATTAATTAAGTAATTATTGTTTTGTTTCACGTAGTATGGATCGGCTTTGAAAAATGTGTATAAAGTTAAACACCATTGGGAAATTTGTGTTCTCTTCATGTCAGTAAGTATTTCATTGTTCCATCTGAACGTCACAGACAATGAGCAAGACGTACTTCGTTCATATTCACTTGTAACTTTCAAGTTTAAAATAGGCACATTATAGCGAAAAAACGGTAACGAGTATTATAATAAGAAGCTTAACTCGTTCTAAATACGTGACTTCATGCGAATAACGGAAATGGATTGATATAAGGGTGAAAAACTGCCTACCAGAGATTGAATAAACGTACTCTTGGAAGACTAATGGGACAATGAGAGAACTCCGGTCAGCAGAAAAGACGACTTTAAATTATCAAAAATCTAGCCCCTAAGAGATGATCTACGCAATATAGTTCTCAAACTAAACCTGTGAGCGTAACATTACCGTTGACGAGAGAATAAATAACCATTCATTCATACTCAGGCACCTGACTAAACGACTCAAACGGAAGTTTAAACGGTATTGCCCCATAATGGGTAACTCACTGGCATGTTCCAGCCTTCAAACAGTGTTGTGTACTTATTTTTACAATATCTTTTCCGTCCAATACGAGTAGCTCAGTACCCGAAGGTGATTCCAAAGAATACCGCCGAATGTGATTTCGCATGGTGATGTGTTTTCCATTTTCGTCAGACTGGACAACCAAAATAGAACTGATTTCACGCTTTGACGGCATCTCTATAAGTTTTTGCATCACAGTCGATTGTGATATCTCCAGATGAAAAGTGCTGTCGCCAGATTTTGTCCCATTTCGTGGATCATGTTGACGATGGGGTCGATTTTCAAGAACCAACAGTTTGTAAACTTCACCGATGTCTTAAAAAATGCAGAGACGTTTTCGAATTAAAAAGGTGAATTTAAAACGACTAAAACCATTTACAGTTTCAAACCGTTATATTAACGTTAACGTTATATTAACGGTCGCTTTCAGCATTCAACGCAGCAATATTGTATGTAAAAATTCGGACGTGCATATATGAATATATGTTTCACTGGACAACTTTTAAAACACGTATCAAGAGCACAATGGCTTTTTAGAGTATGCATTTCTGTTCAGTTCATCTTACCATCTGTGAACTGTTAGCACATACTGATATTCATGTTGAAACCATTGTTGTCTTTTTGCCTTTTGTGTGACGTTCTTTTTCGGCAAAGCTTTTCCATCTGTTATTCACGTGTGATTCCGAAAGTTGGACGATTCAGGCTCCTGCTGGGCAAAACCTAAAGCGGTTTCTGGCTTAAAATATGGCAATTAGCACATGAAACTGTGGTTCTCCTTCTTGACACTGGCGCGCCAAAAATGTTCTAGTGATGAAATATTAGGATTCTTAGTTCTCGCTGGAGTTGTTAGTATAAGAGGAAATGTTTACATAAAAGATAACATGTCGCGTGTGCGGTGCAACCATTGTAATACAAATCAGCGTCGCAAATTTACATGGAAAACATTGTTTGCTTGTTATTGGGCCTCGTTTTTTTAATTTCAGACAAGATGGTTGTCTCTCCATATCTGCTATGTTATTGGCACGCAATAGTAAAAGTCTCAAGATTTATGCATTAAATTTGTGACCGATAAACAAGTATCCTGCAAGATAATGTGTACACTTGTAAAGTGTGATATTCACCACGTTAACCCTTGTGGATTGTAGTGTGACAAACAAAGCAAGGTCACAGGACAACATAGTACTTTACGTGCAACTTTGGGGACAAAAGTTGAGGAACTATAAGTTTTTCGGTGAACAGATGAGGCACATGCATGTCAAGTATGCCTAAAACCGTCTGAAATCCTTGCAACCTTCAGTGAATCAAAAACCAAAGCCATAAGGCTGTGTCACTGGTCGGTAAATCTCAAATACTGAAAATAACATCATATTAAAGGTTAAAGTTTTCGACCTTTTCTAGTTACTCGTGGTTTTGTCCATAGACATACGTGGATGTTATCCAGTAGTTAACGCTTGTTCGAAAATCTGCAGTAAATTTTTCAATCTACATGAGAATCGGATAAATGACGTTGGATAAAAATGATGTCTAGTCACATGGACTCTTAATGCATGCGTTGAATAGTTCCATCAAGTATGTTTCATTATTCACTTCAGCTGTAGTTCTTAACGCTGGTTGCAGACGCCAAATAGTTCACACCACTCCCTTCGTGAACCAACAGATGAAACCACTAGTTCAATCGTTTTTGTGTAACTCTGGAAACTATCAACAGTTTTGCAGTCAAACCATTGTCTAGCTTATTATACAGGTCTGAACACAACGATTCGACGTTTGTAAAGGTAACAGCACCTGCCCTGCATTCTTAAAACATGCTGAACTTTGTTTCCAAAATGTCCGATTTGGTAATTTGTGTGACTTCATGGGCTATCTGCGATTGACAACAATCAATCATCCCTGTAAGCGATATCAACCATTTCAATCTACTTGTTGTGCATGGGGATACGTGCATCACCACGGCATTACTAACACCGCATTGCGGAGATCCGATTTTTTAGACCGAATTTACCGGTGAGCATAGGAGAATTTCGACTGATACAAATTGAACAGCACTCAAAATATCTCCCAACAATCCAACTGGTTCTTGTGATTTCGGTTCGAAAGGAGGGGTTATTTACGGGTCACTGACTGGAGTTCGCATGGGAATCACTGTGTCCCCTCTCCAAACGACCAAGCAGAACCAGAATACCCCATAAGTAAACATGGTTGAGCCTCCGCATGACATTTCAGTTGTGTCTGACGTGAGATATCGAAATTGTTGCTTCTTTTCGAAAACGGCTGCATGTAAACTCAATGGTAATGTGACAGCTGGTATCACTTTTGAGAATTGTTAAACTCAGATAATATCAATTTTCCGTTCAGGTAACTCACTAAGGTCGTAGGTTATCTTTCAAGTATGATTGCGTGGGGCTGATGTGATCAGCATTACCTAATGAGAATGTGAAGCAATTCACCATTAATTGTTGATTTTACAGGGTTCATTTGACGTGACATCCCTGTTTACTAACATTCCGCTCCCCAAAGCAGTTGATAGCATTCGTGAATTTATTGTAAGAAACAGTGTTCAGTGTCCTATCCTGGTGATCGGACTGAAATCTCTACTACTTTTATGCACACATAATGTAAGGTTCAACTTTCAAACGTATAGTTTCCAACAAGTGGACGGGGTTACAATGGGCAGACCGCTGAGTCCACTTCCAGCGGAATTCTTTATGGCCAAAGTAGAATCCACACTATGCGAAAGCCTATCAAAACTAGTGTTGTACAGGCGCTACGTAGATGATATTCTAGCCATCTTTGAGAGTTCGAGTGAATCAAATACGTTATTCTCGAGGTTGAAGCAGGTTCACCCGAACTTAAAGCTGACCAGAGGGAACGAAGCGAATGACTGTCTTCCGTACCTGGACAATCTAGTCAATCGGAGACCAGATGGCACAGTAGGGAGATCCGTCTATAGAAAACTTACCTGGACTGGATAGTACATGCACCTCGAAAGCTTCTGTCCTGTGCGGTGTGAGAGAAGTCTAGTCAGGACTCTTTTCTATACAGCATGGAGGATTTATACTGAAGACAACCTACAGCTAGAGTTAGGCTGACTGACGGACACTCTGCAGGTCAACGGGTACCCCCTGCGATTTAGTGAAAAGTACAACAATGTCGTCATCCCAACTGTAGATGTGACGACGGTACCGGAGAGGAAGGTGTATTTAGAACTCCCGTTTCCAGGGGACAACTGGTCAACAATGACGAGGAAGCGTCTAACAGCGACTGTGTCCAGGACGTATAACGCTGTAAAGTTGTGTGTAATACAGCGAAGGAGAACTCCACCGTCGTCCCGGTTACGAACAAACAGTGTACGTCTGTCAAATCTCACTGTTTATACACACACTCATGTAGCTGCAGTATGCGCTACATAGGGAGGACAAACCGACAACTAGCTGTTTGTATCAAGGCAGGAGACGCAATTAGAAACGTCAGAAGCCCGTATAGATGCCGATGGACCGCACCTCGCATCACCCGTTGCAAGGCACGCAATATAAACAGGACACAATCAAAATTTCTGATGCGTTCTCGGTGATCTTTCGGAGAAACCGGAAACGCATACCCCATTTTGTTGAGGCTTTGGCCAATAAACACCACATTCCCCCTCTGTGTATTTGAAAACAATTTGTGTTGACACTGCGGCTAACCTGGTAGTCGGCATTCCCATGATTTTGATTATCACTTTTGGTATCTGTCCGTTTAATCCCTTAAGCCATGACTGCTGCTCTGTGGAATTTTGACTCGTTTAAAATTAGTTACATGTCCATGTGTGATCAGAATGTACGAAATGTTATCCTGAAGAACATCGCACAAATTGTGTCTTCTCAATGTTTTACTCAAGTTCATCAAGGGAACAAACTGTTTCAAATTACAGAGTTCCATCTAGAGCATGCAATACTCAGCTCACCGAACAATCACATCCTATCATTCAACACATTATAAATCCGTAAATACTGAACGGGTTACATAAGGAAACCTTGTGTTTGTAAGCTTTTTCTTCTGTACACTTTTCACAATCATGCGTTATTCCCTCAGCAGGTGAATAGCTATCAGAAATGACAGTACATTTTCCTCCACAGGTCAACTTGCATAACAGTTATAATATTCTACAAGTCCACCTACACCACATCAAAGCCCTCAGCATTCTGTGGTATATGTTCACATTTCACAGGACTGTGAGCGTCATCCACAATTTACTGCTTCCGTCGAATCTAACCACTGCGTAGATTTATTTATCATTCTTGTGCTATTTACATGCGGCTTGGTAGCCTTCGTTTCTCAGAACCATTTATCCCAGACCTCATCCGGTCCACTCTGATTACTGTAAATTCAAGCCCCGAATTCAAGCTGAAAAATAGCCTTTCACACAACTCACCACCTCATAGAAGGTCACGGATTTTAAATTATGGACTGTCCTTAGAACCGGAGCAACTACGTTCTCCTGCAATGGCCAATGAGGAATCCATGAGTCATAATACTGCTGATATTTTGCAAGTAAAAAGGTCACATTAACCCGTACAAGTGAAAAAACGGCTCACCCAATCAACAAATCACATCTTCACCAGAAATACTCTAGAATTTGGTACGTATTCGAAACCATTTGAACATCAGTCAGCACACGCCCGGTATTCCATACCTCACCCAGTTATCTGTGACAAGCTGCACCTAGAATTCCGTGCTTCAGTTGTCGTACCGGAGTAATTCGGAGGAGTAACTTGTCACCAGACATACAATACAACTATCTAGGAGAGGATAACACACCAATTTTTTTAAATCGTTTTATCACTAAATTGCAGAAACCATCGTTGGAGGTTGTCGCTTTGACCCGAGTCTATGCTGAAACGTTTCCATATGCCTGTTAGATCGGACACCAACGACTGTCAGTACCTACTATAAGCTGGAAATTTTCTCGCACAAGTGAACAACAATTACAAGATGCTTCTACATTCCTAACAGAAACATACACCCTTTCGTCGTACCAGTACGTTGGTGGTTCTCATTCATTTTACTCCTCCGCAAAGTCAAGAAAACGAATTGGCGTCCCTCACAGCCTTCACTCCAGTTGCCATCAGACAACTGATCCACGGGACACCGAAATTTTAAACCAAAACACTTGTTCTTCCAAACACAACTCTTTACACTGAACGCAAACTCGGTTGTTTTCTGGCTAATCGGCTGACCCAATAAACACAAGAATACTCGGACTCAGGTCTGTGATAAATTGACTGTTTTTGACATTTAGGAAGCGTTGTTGTATGTTTGACTGATCTCTTGCCGTCTCCGTTTATCAGCAGAAGAAATATTTTAACCATATGCGACTGAGTATCTAATCTTTTCTATGTTATTTTTCTAAACGAGGTCAGGTACTCACTAACAGTCATGTTCCCATCAAATATCATTCACTACTCGTAACAAGTTTCAGAACTCTGAACCCTTCAAAACTAATACTTTTAGCGATACGATACTAAGTCCGCAAGTTACCTACGAAAGACCTCTTACCATGTGACAGCCAAAATTCAATAGTGTAATTAAAAGGCGAATTTTGTGCTAGATAAGGAAGCTTACTTCACTTACTGCGACATTCCTAAACATTCTCTCGTATACGGATGATACGAGATTTTCGACACACAAGTCATTTGCAAAGTAAGGAATAACATTGTCAGCGTTTTCACAAGCTCACAAACTGACGTCCAAATCCCTTGTTACATTTCTCATCACGTTGTGACCGCCAGTGACCTGCATAGAATAGACGCTACAAACAAGCTGAAGTGGGATAACTACAGCTTCCAGAAAACAAGGTAGCGGTCAGCATGGTTGTATCATGAAACGGTGGTTACAGTTCCAGTCCTGGCCATGGAAAAGATGTGCAGTACCGAAAGCAGCCGACTGGAAGGTCTGTGGGGATGCAAGAGTTGCGATCACTAGTGGTGTTGTTCAATTTATGTGAAGGCCAGAACCCACCAATACTCACCAGTGGAACAGTACACAGCGACATTCCTAAGTCGCCATAATTCTTCGTAATGGTCCAATATATTTGGCACCAGAGGTTTCACAAACCGATCACAACAGTTCTTCAGAGTGTTGTACTATTTTTTGCGCTGCGTTCATTCAAGTCTCTTGAAACAATCCGTTTTCATATAGGGAGTTCATAACATATGTGACAAAACCATACAGCCGCGCTTTTCATACATCTGATACGCTAAAACCACTGATCACCCTTTTGTTACGTAGTCAAGAAATGCACCCCGTTCATTCCGAGGAACTGTAGCTCATCTTAATCACTCATAACAATTCCGTGTCTCTGACATGCTTTTGAAAAAAGTACTGTGTTTCAGTAAACATCAGCCTAGGATCTAGCATCAATCATTAAGTGGGTATCGCATGCGCAGATTGACGATCAAGAGATTAGATGAGTCATCATCATAGTCTGGAATATATTTTCTGACGCCCTTCCAAAAAATGTAACTCTCACCAAGCTTCGAAAAGCATATGTTGAATTTATTACAAATGTGCTTGAGCGCACGGACCACAGTCAAGTGGTTTTTGAGTCAGAACTACGCCCTCACCCATTTACTAACCTGTATTCACTTGTCACCCAAATTATAACGTGTCATCAAACTCGACCAAGGAGAGATCGAGGCGTAGCTCATCGAATAGGGTTGATCTTAAAAATGAGTTGGTGTAAGGGTGAAGTTGGTAACTACGTTGTTAGTATCCGCAATTACCACGCAGCCTACACAATGAGGTCGTCCGAGTTTGAACCGACATACACGCAGCTATCAGCACACCGAAAATCGTTTGATGTGGGCGAAGGCCCACATCCTGCAGATTCTTAAGCATAACTGCCAACAATGCTATCAAAGGACGGTATAATAGGAAGGGTTTCCATATTTGACTCTAAAACTAGCACAAATTTCGAAAGGCTATTTCGTGATTCTATTCAGCAACCGGTGGCAGACGGTCAGTGACTGATTAGGTAATCAAGATGATTGCTCTGGATGACCATCAGACTTACGCTTCTCACTCCATGGACATACTTTTAACACTATTTAATTAGCCACAGTTGTAGATCAAAGCGATTTTCCTTTACGGTAGTTTTTGTTAGACGAGTCCCACTGTAGGACAACTTCGATCCGTAACATGAGGATACACGTGTCGGACTGTCTTGCCACAAGTCGATACTCAGACCTGAGTGAGAATACATGGCGTCACACACGCAAAACACGATTACAAGTATGTTACATTCAGCAGTTGCATAATGAAGCACGAATTTTTAAGGATGAAAGTCGAATTATTTGCCCAACCCACCTTGATTCACTTGTGAGGAGCACCCTGAGACGATGTGTATGTAAATACCGAAGCTCAACAGAGGGAACACGTCTTACCAAATGTTCTCTAAATAACATATATATAACTAGTTTTAATGAGTTATTCTGACACGGTTTGTTGCACACTTTAGTGACTCACTAGGAATAATCAGTTGATATTGGGGCGCATAATTATTGTTTAATACAGATCAATACTCGTCTTCTTAGTTTGTTTGTAGCACAGAAGCGGCTGGTCTCCACTAGAGCTGAGGTCACCCTTTCATTTATTGTGTAACTTGGTCGTTTCCGTCTAACTTGCTGTTGTTACTTATGTACACCGTTTTTCAAGGTTATTTGGTGAAAGCATTAGAGGGAGTGTTGGGACTGTAAAACGCAATTAACCTTCCTTTTCTGATGGGAAGAAAAAAACTGTCCGTAGACCAGCTACTTAGTTGTAGCCTTATTGATACACTAGCGTAAAAACTCCAGTGTCTTAAAACACTGGGCGTAACGACCCCAAACTATGACGAGCTGTACTGATACGTAGGTTTATAGAAATTGATGACTTGGAGAAAAACTCGTTTATGGAAAATTAAAGCTGCTGCCGGAATCAGACCAACAACGGGGATTGTACACTAAGACAACTCAGGTGCTGTATCACTTGTGATACGAGGCGGGACCAGGAGCGCATAAATTTCATATTTAGGATGTTATCCTCCTAAATCACTTTCGTAGAGAGTCCAACAGACGGCTGAGGAGACTGCCTGCTCAAGCAAGATTTCATAGGCAGTTCGTGATGGAATCTCCAAATGTCATCGGAGTGCGCTTGAACCGTTCAGCCGATATGTAGTTTGGCAGATTTGACGGTTTAGGAAAGACCCAATTGCCAAAAATCGGGACGTTAGGTTGATTCGAACCAGCGAAGGAAACAACATGCTCAAACATATTAATTTTTTATCCAACTGATTTAGGAAGTCATCCTGGAGAAAACCTACTTTGACAGGCAGCCCATTGGTTCGTGTGGTTTATTTCAGGCAACGCAGTGTTGCTGAGTGACTGAGTCCACGAGTGACATTTCTGGGCCACTTGCATGGGTTCGTATCTCACCCGGAAGACAGTTTGTTGCATTCGAGAAAGCTGTTTCTGATCCCGCGCCACAGAGGGTTGAAGCCCAGATATCCACATTTGAAGTTGTTTTAATTACTAGATACTGTTCAAGCAACTTGAAGCAGATCGGGTGAGAACCCTTTATTCAACATTTCCGAACGAAAACAGCTATCGAACAATTAATTGCCCTTTTGATGAGTTGTTTTTCAAAAGCTGTTGCGTCACCACTCTGACTACTCTAGGTGACGTCTTGTCGGATAAGTGCTCTGTGGCTAGCAGAGCCATCTTTTATAAACAATAAAACCGGATAGATTTTAGAAAGTGCAAACAGGCAATTATTGACGAGAGAGAATTTTGAAAATGTACGCAAAATAAACGGTTGTTTATTGGTTTCCAAGCCCCTACGCATATTCGCAGGTTACGGTTACCAACTGAAATAATTTTAATTCAACTTTTAGAGTAAATACGCATAATTTTCTCACCATCTTATCGGTCAAGGGGTCGACGGCTGGGCTATTTTTATAAGAATGCTGGAGGCACTCGACCTAATTGCATTGAATGAATCGCGATGAGGAGCTGGTGGCGATTTTTTCCAAGATTTTGCTATGCATAATAAGTGGAATCTGTCATGTTGACACCAAAATGTTCACGGGATTTGTATAGGAGTTGCTCCTCTGAAATTCTCCGCGTGGGGGAAATGTTTGTCTCATATCGTTGCCGATTATCTGTCACCTATATTCAACTAATCCACGAGAAAACACTACAAATTACTACAAATAACTGACAAATGAACTGAAGATAGCACAAAGTTATTTTCAATCTAGTTATCAATAACACGTTGAAGACCACGACCGAACTGTTTGAGTTCATTCATGTCAAATTTAGTGTAGTCATCTGACTACAGTGAATAGTGGTTTATACGCGGGCCAGTGATGTCTACTTGATAATGTGACGCATGGAATACTTCATTTATATCCTCGTATATTGATTGACATTGCACTGATAACCGTATACCATTACGTTCACAGTTGTTCCACTTACTTCAGCTTCAGAGTCAACATTTTGTCAGACCCACATTGTGGATATTTGCCGACGGTATGAAAGTGTGGCACACACTAGCCAGTGTAAGCAGAGTGAGAAGCTGTAGTGGAGTTTGGAATTTATGTTCTGCTGGGCTACCGACAGTCAAACGACTTTCACGGTTAAGTTGGTGCTCTACCTAGCACAACACTGGGAGTTAAAATACGGTTATCTTGTGAATGACACTTGTGAGTTTGTTAAAGATGGTTTGTTTCTGAACTACACTGCAGAGATTATAAACATAAACGCTGCCTTGTACATTATTTGAGCTGCTTAAATTTATTCACACTGAAGACTTGCTGATAATGCTTCAGTGCGACCTCACGTATCAAAATTAGGTGAAGGCATTGACGTTTTCACACAAATCTCGAAATACTGCAAAGAAATACAGTGTTACAAATTAATTTGCTTGTAGATAAGCCGCCGGGCCCGGCACAACACGTAGAGATAGTTATGTCGTAACGCAAATCTCAAACGTTTGAGCAAATTCCATAACTCTAGGGAGGATCACAGTCTCGGTAAAAAACCTGATGAATCCGAAGTGTCAAATAAATGAATTGAATCGTTTATGTCCAGATGTAGCCCAAGAGTACAAAGTCTTAAACACTTTCTGAAACCATACTGTCGTTGTCACAGCGTCAGTCATTCCTGACATCAAACAAAAGTTTCATGTTTACATTCCAAAAAACAAACCAAGTCACCGAAATCCTAAACTGTCGGAAGCATTTTTCTAGAATGACGATGATTTCAACAATTCATGTTCCTGTTCATTCCGTTTCCTTTTCTGAATAATGAAGCACGCTACCGGCACGCCTGTCGGTATTAAGCGAAGCCTGTCTGTGTACTAACTGTTATTCCGTTATTTCTCCATTGCACTTTCCTTCTAAGTATTTCTGCTGTAGCTGACTTTCGGATGCGAGCAAACAATACCACAGTACATTCCGCGAAGTATCACTTCCAGACTGTTGAAGACAAAGTGATGTTTGTGCGAAAATTATCGATTTTCTGCAACAGCTGTGCTTCTTACGACTCCGGTGAGCTGAAACTGAACAGATGAGGAAAATCTGTACATTTTTTATCCCACCGAGAACCGTTAATCTTTTCTACAAAAACTGTTTGAAGAACACATGTGTAACTTTTCAATTTTGCTACATTTTCAACCTTTTTATTAAACCTGTTTTTGATAGAAGGACCCTGATCGACAAAGAATCAGTTCGTTTATGCCTGGTAATCACATCTTCTTGAATTCAAACTTAAAACATTCCCAGATTTCACTTGGTTATATTTTAAAAATATTTTAAAATAATTTGCGGATTTTCAGAAATACTGAGGTGGCTTTATGCAAATCAGCTCTTTACTCGGCACACAAGCTGCAATCCGGAATCTAGTAAAAATGAAAGTTTAATTGCAGCGGCGAAAATTTGCCTTAAACCTGATTAAATGCGCAGAAATATCTGCGTAATTCTTCGCTCATACACTGACATCTGCGTGCTTCTTCACGATTGTGACCAAAATTGGGTGATATTTTCCAAGGTGAATATACGCACATATGTTCCACTGCCATTTCTGAACTCCCGTGAAGTGTGATGCACCTATACGGAAAATTCATCACCAAAACACGAAGAGTGGTGACAACGCGTAATCAAATTGGTGGTTTTACTGCGTGGTTAGTATACTGCGTTCTGAGTCATTGTTCCGTAAATGCGTTGGAGCTTATATGTGCTTATCATGAACCTACAACATGTTTAGTAAGTTTTCCTTCCACGACGGTATTCCATTGATACGCAGGCTACGCGAATAAACTAGGTCCACACACACTATGTCCATACAGCAATTTTCGAAGTTGATGTGATTCTTGGAGTTCTTGATTGGCAGTTAATAGAAAAAAATATTTTCATGGCCACCTTAGTGGTCAGACGAGGTTGACAAGTGTTGCTCTATGCCCATGATAGTATTATGATAAGATCTGAAGTGACTGCAGAATATGGTAGCGTTGCAGAACAGCTCCAACTGTCTGAATCAGTGATTCGTAGAAAAAACTTGTCGTTCCATGTCAACAAGAGTGAAATCATGCACATTTGCTACGAAAACTGTACTGACTGTTACTTTGAGGATACAAAGCCGCTTATGTCATTATGCAAACGAGACCGGGAATCGTGTTGGAATACAGTTTAATTCTGTCCACGGTCTGTGTTACCATGACTAAAAGAGCATCAGTACACATGAAACTCTTGAAAGAAATTGTGGGACCCACTATTCTGAAGTGTGGCCTGCTATTTTTGCCCCAAGAATCCACCCACATTTAGAAACGAATGTACAGGCTTATCGTCCCTACCCTGCGGTAGATTTGGCACTTAAAGAAAGCGTTCAGAGACTAGTCACTAGAAGAACTATAAAGCTTGGAAGACCGCCATATTCTAGAACACTGGCAGAACTGTGTCGACTCTCACTGAATGGCAGACACTCTAGGAGAGTAAGTCTTACTTGCGCAACACTTCCCATCAGCAATCATCGCCTGATACATCTCTCTTCATTGAATAAGGATAAGCGTTTCAGAGGTCACTGTTTAAAATTGAGTAATGGAACAAACGGGATGTTAAGCAGACCAAACTGCTTTGCGATTAGGGTCTGACCATACTGGAACGCAATTCCCAATTCTGTTGTCAAGATCAAATCACCAAAATTTACCATTTTCGTTGGAGACCGAAATGAATAGCCAATTAGGCTTTCTGGATGTACGTTTACGTCACCGTGCTGACGACTCAATTCAGCTCGCGATACATAGAAAGGACACTTGGACTGAT
>QNGE01001598.1:72237-156646 GCA_008508345.1 Paragonimus westermani
CAAGTGGGTACATGATTGCAGTGTGACATTGAACTGATTGACCTCATTAACCACATGTCCCCCCGTTTACTCCCCTAACGATTCTCCCGTGAAATGTGTGATATAAATGTGATGTATTTAGCCTGATGATGAATAACTGAAAACGAGCTTGTTCGCTACACATTGTTTTTCAAGATCAAATCAGTTGGGGGTTTTAAAACATCACACGTGAGTGAGCGACAGCCTGCAATACAACTCCTACCATTAGTCTGGCCTGGTCTTGCAAATAATTAACTGCGAATGTCTGACGGAGTGTTGTTTCAGTGTTTTTTAGTGTTCGTTGCTTTACTGGTCACAGCCGGCAGCTTCACTGAATTCACACTTTATTTGGTTCGTTTGACTTTCTTACACTCATAGACCATCCAACAACATTTTTTGGCGGCCAGCAAGAGCTTTTCGCCCTCCTGTAACAGCCTGTGAAAAGGAAGGCATACGTTCTGGACTGGAAAAATCAGAGAATTTGTATTTTTGCAATTTCGCGATACAATGCTGACGTGTTTCAGAAGTCTTTCAGCCATACTAGTATGGATCAAATCCTTGAAGAGAGGTATTTGTTACACATGATGAGTACTTCAGATGTTCGACACAGTTTCAAGAAGAATTTGCGTCGGCTGGTTCAAAAGCTACATTGAGGAATTCGGAATTCACCGTGAGTACTTTGACTAGGTTAGGTCAAAGAGGAGGAAACCTCAATAACCGAATTTGTCCAGCGAACTTGAAATTATGCGAAGTTGCGTTTTACGTGTCTTTTACAAAAGTATGCACCATTGAAGAAATTCGTCTAATTTATTACCAAATTGAACAAGAATACACTGACGAAATACATTTTTTTAAAAGCGCTGTGTTAGTAAGTGGGACTAAATAATCTGCTGTTATGATCATGCATGATTAAGCTATTGCACATATCACATTTTAAACGGGGATATGCCCAATATGTGCTGCGCCACGTCTGACAATTAATGGGTCCGGTCAAAATCTACGTTTTTCAGCCTTGATTTACAAATAATGGCTAAATATACTCCTGTTCGCACTTCAAATTTACAATATATTTGACCAAACTCGTAACATGTTTTCTCATTATGTATACCCGAGTAGGATGAAACAAACAAACTCTGTAGGATTCATCAGTCTAAACAGCAATGCAACCAGTCTCGATTAGAACACTGGCTCACCTGTACCCAAGTAGAACACATTGAAAACGACGGATGGTTTGGTGGAAGAGATCCACATATCCCCATATACCTGTCGGCCCCCAAGTGGCATTTCAACGTATCGTGGATCTTGTTGCATCACCGTCACACGTGAACTCAAGTGTATCAGACCTACTGCTTGACCCGAACGAGGATAGACCGGATCGGCTAGCAACGGGGCTTCCAACGCCAGCCGTCGACTGGCACGTGGAGGGCTTGGGCACTACAGAAGTCGGTTGGAAATAAACGATGGCCTTTCGCTGAGTTTTCATGATTGTTGATTTACACATATTCGGTGTGTTCTAATGCTTTACAATCTTGAGCCACCAGAGTAGATGGATTGTGAAAAACCGATCTTCTACTGGTGAATTAGATGAAGCAAAAGTAATGTTTTAAGCAGTTTTAATTTAACAAACCTATTTTAAGATAAACAAAACTATCGGTACCATAATATTTGACGTGCACTCAACTAACAAGCCAAATTGTTGATTACACAACTTTATTGGTACTTAGTTTCTAGTTCACTGTTTTTATACGGCTGCATTTCCCATATAACAATCATTATTCCGTACATAATGCAAGGCCGGAATCAGAACTTCATTCAGGAAAGCTACATGAACTACTGTTACAACTTGACAAAAGCGAAAAGTGCGCTCATTGGCGCCACCAATAATATGTATCAAAAGTCGAGATTTGTGTACAAACGGAAGTGGGGACTACTTTGCCACATCATTTATTGACACCAAATAGTCAGCGTCGAACTACATTTGGACCATTTTCTATGCCGTTTTATCACTGTACAGTTGCATGTAACTCCTTCTTTAAATATTGCAATGCCAGAATTTCTACAACACACTGACAAGTCTAGTTTGCAATCAGCTTACTGGCCGTCTATTCGGTTAAGCAAGATTCAGGTTAACTTTTGACTTCATTCACATAAAAGATGTTTTAAACAAAAACCACGAAAATGATGTTGGTAGGCAAAAGCTAGTCTGAGTGAGCAAGTGGTTAATGTGTAAGTGCTGTGAATTTGTACGTTGCGCAAACCAGAATACGTATTTAGACAGAACAAAGGTCAGTGGCATTTAATGTCAAAGTTACGAGGTTTTCGATCACAAATTTGCTACGAATGCACAGAAAATGTTATTCTGGCGATACGAAATGAATCAAACAAACAGTACAGTTTCGAGAAGTCCAGTTTTTTTAACGGACAAACATCACTAGGTGACCGAGCTCACGCGATACCCCTCAAACTCGTGTGGGACAGGCGACCATTATCGGAGAAACCTTAGGTGATTTGCAAACCAGCCGCTCAATTCGATGTGAGTTCTGCTGGCAGACAATTTGTTTTGTGATTACCAAAATTTCTAGCAAGGCATGTCGTCGCTTGGAAGATTGATTGGTGTTCTCTTAGTTGACTCATCAAAATTTCGGTGAAAACTTCAAACGTAAGAACTGTTTACTTGCGGATATATTTCGTGGAGCCAATCAGTCCAGTTACTGGATGGTTTTTCGTCTCATTTCTCACTTCCAAATCGTCAAAATTCTAAACATTCCGCAAAATATTTTTATGAAGCGAATTCTCTGACACTTTTTCTGAAGTTAACTTGTATATCTTACACGCACGGATTATTGATAAACGTACTTTACAAATGTTAACTCCTGGGTAAAATTTCAATGACAGTTTCGATGAGGCAACTCCTGTGATTAAGAACAACTATTTCACTGCTTTCCAGACAAACGTTTCTTCACTTTACCAGGCAAGTATTAGTAAACAGTAGAACCGTGCATTAAAAGTTAAATCTACTGGGTAACAGTAAGAAATACTGAACGTGAGACGAAGTGGCACACGCAAGATCTAAAACATTCTAATTTTTACTCATATTTAGCTGAGGTGCCGCACGCATTATCACACAGAAGGAATATAATTACTGACGTTTACGAATTTAATCGCAAATTTACTACCGGCAAACAAGCTGGTTACATCGCTTAAAACGATCAGATCAGTATGTGAGAAATTTAAAAAGGCCCAAGAAATCATAATAATTGAAAACATTTAATAACTTTACGTTGATAATCGGATTTTACATTAAAACAATCACTCTCCTGAAATGTTTAAACCTCTGTCAGAAGACGAGCGTGGTCATTCAAGCTAGTTTGTTTGGTCGTCTGAATAGAAAAAACAGAAGAGACTATAGTTCACCTTCGGATGATGTTGGTAGTACGCATGTAGATAGACAACTTTGATAAGAGACGAAATTAAGGTATTGAGATTATCGACTGCGTGCTCATCAACATACAGCGAGAAAACCAGCCTATTGAATCTCACGTGAAAGGTTTTGATCATAATTCCGTTGAAACACATTTTGTCACGTAGATATTTAGGGGTTGCTCGCAGGTTTAAGTTAAATATTTTCATCAGAATATCTGAGAAGACAGAACCTTATAGGAAGACAGTGGACAGCAACTAAATTATCCGAAAAGATTTTATGAGAATTTTAAATGAACTCAGCTTTTATAACGTTCCTTGAAGCTTATCCTCAAACTGGCACTTCGTGAACAGGTTCGTCTTTGGTTAGACACATCGGGTAGGGGTAGTCTGTATGAGGGTTCAAACCGGCTACCTTTCGCTTTACACGTTAAAGTTTTGATATGCTTTCTACCTGCTGAGTTTAGACAAGCAGGAAACCCGTACTGGAGTAACAGTCTGTAACAGGACACATCAACATGTCCACTCTTTCCGTCCGTAGCCAGTGCAGTGCCAACCCGAGGTGGACTGAGGTCGTTCACACCAACGAGTTTATAATTCCAACTTTCAAAAACTACCGCAAACAGTCATGTTTACTGTTTTTCCCACAGTTTATCAATTGTGCAAGAGGTTTCCAAATGTGCATTTGAAATGTTTACATTTGGCACATCATCCATAATTAAAACAATATGGATGAATGGCGTGGAACGCATGGAGAATGTAATTACAAATACCGCGCAAAAACAGGTATTAATAACTAATGAAGTTCCCACTTCAACAAAAGCGACAGGCGTTCATCGCCATATCAGGTTGCTCGGGAAATTCAGTTCAAATTACTCTCATGAATTGGCTGATCGGAAGATGAACCTTATAGTCCGCACTTCCTCTTCACATTCGCCAGCAGAAAACGAGCACTTTGAATAAAACCAAATAAAGTTAGACGAAATAAGTGCTTGCACCCTAACTTAGCCATCATTTTTCAATCTTGGCCCAATTTTTAACAAATGAAATATGACAGTTATTTTATTAAAACGCACACATTCAAAGTGGTCAGTAAAATTTGCGCATCCAGCCAGCAGGTATGAGTTGTTGGCTTCGATCGATATTGTAAAGTCTGACGTTATATTTACCAGTCGATCTGTGATAACTGGGCACTTTCCCTTGGAAGCTGAAGCGTTTTGTACTTGTCGAATTCTGCGCAACAATAGGTGCGTTTAATTTTCCAGCCGTAGTAGAATGAACTGCTCGAATGTGGTTTTCAGTGGTCTCTGTGTTCTACCTACGACTGATTTTCCACATAGAACGAAAAATCGAACGTTTGAAAGGTCGGTGTAGAACATAGGAGTTTGGCTTTTATGATCGATAAATGTCATTCAGCAGCTGGCGATAGTAATGTCAGTTTTATTGTGTGATATGCGTTTCTGTACACGGCACTGCTCACCGTCCCAACAAAGATGGATTTGAGCTGCTTTTTTAATACCACGGAATTTTTTTACCGTCCTTGCTGTTTTTTTCTCCTGCTGAGGTTCTTAAAATTTCGCACATGCCTGCACTGTTTGTGGTCTGCTGACGTAATCTTTTCTTCATGTTTCAATGCCCACTTTACGATCTATCGACAGGTGTGACTTGCGGACCTTCGGTACTGTAGTGTTTATATTGGCTTTTAACATACTTCACAACCAATAGATTCGCTCATACATAGTCTACCTATTCTGTTCAGAAAAAGCCGAGTTCTTTTTGATTCACAAGTGGGAGATGCTGCGAAGCAGGTCTAAACACATTTAAACTTTCTAATATGTTCAACGCCATTTACACGGAGACTGCATGCCTTTTACAATAAAACAGACAGCTTGCTCAACCTGTAGTCTGAGCTCTCTGGATTAAACAGGGTTCAGTGAGCTCTTTGCAGCTACGTCTTCAAGTTGTTGAAAAATTTCAAGCACAAAAGCACGAAACTATCTTTTTGTTTACGGTAGGGGAACAGTTTAACTAGGTAATTTAGGTAAAAAAAATTTGCGTGAGTTACATCCGAACGCGATTACAAATGTAACTTATTACGTGTTGATATGAATTGGTAGGGAATAAAGGCTTCAAAACATGAGAACATTCCAGAAGCGTCATTCAGGGCATGTACACCTTGCTATTGTTAAAGAAGCCTTAGAATATTAAGTAATCCTTAAGCCACCCTATAGCATTAACGAATGCACTGTTAGAATGGGCCTCACGGGAAAAACTGATTTGTCATTCTCAAATATATAGTTAACTCGTGAAAATTTTGTTCGCGCATATTCTGGTGATTTCGACAGTGCCACACAATAATGAAGCCCTTTTGAATATTGAAATTATGTATGCGCAAGTTATTCCGTCATTTATTTTCATGTGACTGTGTAACTCACGGCAACTGCGTTTGTCGCAGTTTCAGTTACTAGCTAAATGTACTACTGGTTTATCCACAGGCTTATTGGTTTAATTATTAGCCATTGCCCCTGACCCCCTTCTGGTCATTTACGCTATTGATGAAAGCAGAAAGAATGAATTCAATTCACAGTTCGCTTCCCACGACTGTATTCCTCAAATGCCGAAATGGCTCAAACATGTCGATAGGAAAAAGGTAATTGTTACTGAACATTCCAACTTCTTCACAGAAATATCTCTCAAACGGACCTATCCAAAGTTTGATAGCAAGGTTCACAGCAGTCGGTCAACACAGATCGGACAAGTGCAATTTACATAAACTTTACTGACCTCGGTCAGACCTGCTCCAATATGACAAACCTTCAACTGTGGCATCCACCTCTTGGTACGGAGAATGAACTCCGCCAACCAGTAAAATAGGCGAGGTGTGATTGTGGCTCATTAGGTCGACTTTCGCACTTCTACCAAACGCTGAATACCCCCATATTTAACGGTCAACGAATATGATAGAACTGTCCGAACTCGAGTGCACTAATATAGGTCGCCTGTAGGAACGAGTAGTGAGAGTTATTTGAGTGAACAACTGACATCCTTAAAGGGTCATGTGGATAGTGTTTACTGAGACACCCAGCGTAGTGTCCACCAGCACCGTTCATTATGAATGCATTTTAACTTGACGGCTGCTCTCGCTTAAGGCCGCAGATATGTGCGGTGATTAGATATTTTTTGCATAACTTATAGTTGTGGGACTCCTGTGGTCTGAAAGCTGCAAACCTCATTGCCCACGGTATGTCCAGTAATTTATTTATTCTCTTCCAGGGATTATTCTACATTCAAATACTTTTGAGGAGCACCAAACTGCTGTGTGCATCATTCAACCAATGCACGCGACGAATCACGGCTGGTTAACAAACAGGGTTTGAGATTGTCTGAAGATTGGAATGTGTGAGAGTGTGCAGACGGTGCAGACTTGAAGGGTTAATTGATGGCGAAAACGGTAAACCAGTCTTACTGTATTTCAGAAGGCGCACATTTTGGTCGTCGCGTGCTAACCATTAAGTGCCTTTTGACCCCGATTTTTGCTTTGAAGTTCTTTTCGGCTGATTCCATATCGAGGAGGCAGTTAGCACTGAAACCAGCGTGGCAGATGTGACAATTCGGATGAGTCATAACAGCTCAAAATCTGCACATTGGCTGAATCCACGACAACGACAGAGATTGTATGCTCGGAAGAGACTGGTGCTCTATCGGTTAAGTTACGAAGCCTAGCCGGAAGCTAAGAATTTTCAAACCTGGAATCACTTATTCACCTAAACATAAACCATTATTAGCGCCGTACCTGAAGAATATTTGGTAACGTTCCTTTACAAGCTGGATAAAGTTGATGGAATTGTTCTGACCGGCAGATAAGCAGAATATTGTGTTACAGGTTAGGGCCACATTTAAAATGAAGAACAAAGGATGTACAACTCTTGAACGCAAGCGGTTAGGTCGAAAATACAGCGTTCTTTGGAACGAAACAGTATGGTTGATTCCTCAGCCTGCGAGAGTACTAGATCTCCGACACCAGAACTCTTCGAATTTATGCGGTAAATAAACGTCACAAGGTGGGTATACCTCTTGGACTTCAAGAAGTTCTCATTTCAACGTGCCATTTGTTCGCTAATTACGTATCGTGTCCGCAACCGTCAGACAGAAAACGCCGAATCTTAGCAAACGGAATGTTTGACTTGACCAAAACTCAGCATAGGTGAGAGGTTCACACTTCTTCCGGACGTAACTTCCCTATTCGCAAATGTAGCACCAGAAGAGATTATAGACCGTGTTAGTGTTCATACTGTGGCCAGCAACTTAAAGGTTTGTAACTTCTCTGGAATTGAAACAGTCGATATATTATTATGTTCACGGCATATGTTTCAAAGTCTTTGAGAAAGTGAATGGTGACGTGAATGATGTGACAATGGGATGATGGTCACTTTGGCGATTTTCGGGCATCTTCAAGATGAAGTACAAAATTAACAGGCTATAAGAGACCACTCGTGGGTATGATGTTTATAAACGCTAGACAAATGATATCCTGTTTATCGTTAGCAAACAAACCGATCTAAACTGTTTCCAACCCGGTCAACATTACCAAAAAGTTAAAATTAACATCTAACTTTAACACTCTACTGACATTTCTGGTTGTTCTTACTCGACAGTGTGCTGAAGGATCAGTATGAAGTAAAATCTAGAGAAAATAAAACTAGAATAGGCAGTAACCCTAATTCAGCCGCTCCACCGCTGATTCACGTTCGAGTCTGATGAACTTCAAAACTGACAGAGCTATGAGAATATGAAACAGGGTGAGAGTTTCGGTGAATTATCCATCCTGCATACGTTTATCTCGCGGAGTGACCTGCGGGAGGGATTAGTAGAGACTACATAATACCACGTAATGCTCAAAGAAGAAAACATCCCCAATGGAAAAATACTGCGTATTTCGTTAACAACCAAATCGGATACGCTTGTCTTAACGATAACTGGAAGAGTCAGTAAATTCGTGAGTAGAACATTCTAAGTTAACCAGCTGTATGGTCATAGCAACTCTCCCCCCATTCTGTTTCTGCTGTTAAGGGATAAGGTACACGACTGTGGGGCTCACTAATGTGTACACCCGTTTGTTTGACCAAGTGGAACTGTTTACGTCGGTAGCGGGACTAGGCATTCATCTGAAGGACTTTATGAGCACCGTACAGCCTGGATCGACCGTGGAGTCATTGAACTATGTTCCAGCGCATTTTTGACACACGTCAACTGACCATCACATTTCAAGTGAATTACCAAGTTTACGACAATCCCTTAAAGACCGCAAAATGTCGAATTCCCATTACTACTGAAGTGATCCGTAAAAGGTCAAACACCCTATCTCCTTACACATGAAAAGCTCAATCATAGGTCTCGCGAATGCAACAGCGTGCCTCCCACACCATGATCGGCCAAAATTTAAGGATTGCAATTGTATTAATACTGTTTCCTAATTATACCAGACTTGGCCTTCATTTTCATCCATGACGCGCTTGGCCTCACTTATGCTGGTTAATCATAATCTTCGTAATGTTCTGACAACATTGTTGTAGAAGAAACGTTATGAGCCTGGGTTACTAATGAATGATGAACGTACAAACTTGTTTGTCAAATTTTTCTTACCACCGCTCCCAGCTACATGTAAAATACCCTGGCATTACATTCCTCATATGAATTCGGTGGAAAGCAATCAAAATAAACAGGCGACGTTTCAAACCAATAAACAGGAATTAGTAACGAGCATAAGTCACGAATTCTTAGACATGGAGCACATTTCAAGTGGGCGTCTGAGTTTAGTAATTTTATAGGTGTGCTTATCCGTTAATCTGTCATTATATGAATAAACATAAGGTGTTACACAAAGGAGAGAGATGGTGGTCATCAACAAAACTGTTAGTGAATTCATATAGTGTAAATTTCAAACTGCTTGATTCATTTCTCTACAAATACTACGAAGAAAACTAAAATAGGTTTCACAAGCAACACTAAATACACCTTTAAATGTACGCTGTAAATAAGTAATTTTTGTCATCTGAGTGCTTTCCTACCTTCTCACTTGCCTTCATTTAGTTCGTGGGAAATTTTCCGATTTAAGCGCACTGTGAATGGGACTTTATCTTTTGCAACAGTCGTCTTTGCAGCTTATATTTCCAGCAGCCAGTATTGTTTTGTGGCTGTCAGTCCCCTTCAGACGGAAATTTTTTGGAAATTTTCGTACCAGATATGTCAAAACCAAGTTAGTTCCGATTTCCTAAAATTAGTATAAATCCCTGCGCAGTATGACTTGTTAAGGAGATTTGCGTGACGCCGTGGCTAAAACTGTCAGGTAGTTTACTCTGTGGATTATGCAACTGGTGAAATTGTGAAAGCTAGTGAAAAGTCAGAATAATCTAGAATTAATTGGAACTTTTAGCCATGACGAACTTTCTGGCTGACGACGTTAAAATAATTGTTGAGATATTTGAGAATGCTTCCAAAACTCTTGATTCATGTTACTGTTAGTCGCACTATCAATACTATTCTCCACTAACACGCATATCAACAGCACTGAAATTGGCGGAACTCGTCACTCTGTCCTACTTTGTATCATCATAAGGGAAAGACCGAATAGTTGTATAGACTTTATTTCATTGAATATCCACAAACATGGTGAACCGATTTTCCGTTTAAATTCAAAATTACCTTCAACGCTATTTTTCCGCTTATTTCTTATCTAGATGTGGCTTTCTCTGTGATTTCCTTCAAATTACACCACCAACATAAACTTAGTTTAATTCCCTGATATGTTGCAGGTACACGTGTCGTACTCAGAAGAAGAAAATGTTGCGGGAGATTCTGTGCAGGTTATAATCTACAAAACGTTCTTACGCCAACTTGTGTCCAGCATTTAATTATTGGCTAGGAAAACATGAACCCTGCAAACGATTAACTGGATATGCCCATCTTGACTTTGGAGAAGCCATGGGCCACAAAGATACTCTTCTGCAATGTTACCTACACATTTCAACAAGCGAATTCTTGTGGATAATCCCAGTAATCCGGAGGCATGCCCTAACTTTTTCTGTGTACTGTCAGAAGCTACCCAATTATGAGATGATTTGTGAACTCGGTACTAAGAACACTGAACATTTGAAGAACGAAATTTTGGACGCTTCATCAATTGTAACGTTTTATTTTAAGAAGTGGTTGTATAAATTTTAACTGACCTGGCTGGCAGCCATTTCAGCCATGAGAGGCAACTGCATTTAAATCAACAATTTTGGGCGGTAAATAAATTTCATACTAAGTTGAAGAATGTCTTGTGCTTTGTCAGTTTGATATCTAGCGTAAGAAGTACTAGAATAGTGAGACAAACGGCCGAGTTCAGAACGAAAAGCTTTTTATGAGGATCACCGTCAGACTGACAAATGCACCTCAACATGCTCAAGTGAATGCCCACAACATGGATTAACTCACATCTGTGATGGTTGTTAACGAAGAATCCACGATCCTTCGAACTCGTTGAAACTTTGTGTTGGTTGCTAAAGGTGCGCCACTTTTGGGACTAACAGCTTTCGGAGACAAAATGGATATATTCGTTTGCGAATCGGGAAATTTCAACAGTCGTGCAGGCATCTCGTTTGTAGACCTTCCACGATCGGGTATCAGTCGAATCAGATCACTCTGGTGAAATACACGGTCTACGTCAGTTAAGTGATAAGCACACAACGCCAACGGTCTGATAAATCCAAGTTTGGCCTGTTGGATGGGCGCTAGGGATGGGTCGACCTCAGAGAACAGAGCGTAGATGACCGAATCCTTCTCAGCCGAATGAGCCACTCTGGACTGAATCATCGCGATCAAGTAGTCGAACTCTATATCTTCTGCAATTTGTTCGAGGTTGTACCTGAAGTAGAAAGAATTCAGGTGACATCTGAGACATCTTTCGTTGAATATGAAGGCTAACAACTTTACCACATTCTATAACAGTCATCTTGTTTACGTCAGTTCGCTATATGAACAAGATTTCACAGAGTGTTTCTCAACATAGCGTAGACTGCCGAGGACAGTTCAACACATCAGTTTCAATAAATCCATACTCACTAACCAGCAATCTTCGTAGATTTAAGGCCATACAGCCGTAACTCAAAATAGTCATTCTGATGACACAGCAGAAAAACACTGCAAGCGATTCAAAATTTGTTGAGAGAAAATAGTTATTCCGAACAGATCAGCACGTTGAATGATATATCCGTAATCTTACCCATGGTAAATCTCATATGTGAAAAGCAAGCGCTCGTAATCAAACCTCTGTTTACCTTGAAACGCCGTAGCAGATCAGTCTTCATACCTTAGAAGGTTGTAATGTGAAAATTTCTGGGATTGTACGTGTACGAGTGATCCGCTATCTCCGATCACATTTTAAGCTTTCTTGCTTTGAATAAGTAGAACCCAATTTAGCATGGTGCTCACAATTCGGGCCAAGGGTGCAGTAATAAATGTGTATTGTGTATCATTTGTTAGCAATTCAGTAGTTTTTAACTTTGCGCTGAATACCGAAGGCAATTGTTGCACAAATTATATCCAGCAACCACTCGTAAACTGTCTCAGAGCTATAGACCGCCTGACATTGTTTGAGTTTTCAGCAGTTTTACATTGTTCTATCCTGGTATTGTATCATGGAGTGCAAACATGGTCTAGGATTAAAATAGCTTAATGTATAGTCAAATTGTAAATGAGAACAAAAAGTGACTACCTCACAATTACGAGGTGGCTAGCACCTGAATTTTGACGCGTAGCAGCCCGAAACAGTTGGTCCACTTAGTGTAATTGAAAACAAGTGTCAGAAAACCAAAACCGTTGAAAGATATGCTTCCTTGCACTTTCATTAGCCAAAAACTTGAACTACATAATGTGTAACAAACAGTACGAAGCACATCAAGCAAAAGCAAACAAGAGAGTAACAGATTCGTTTAATGGTAGGACAATTTTCAAACTGCGGTGAGTTGTTTTTGGTACATAAGACGGGTTTCTGACAAGTCGTTAGCAAAAATTCAACCAGCTTCAATAGAAAAGGCAACTTTCGTTGTTTTGACTTGGAGGAGAATACAGGTTCATATCGGCTGAAGGTTTTAGAGGTGATAGTATTCTTCAGTTGACCTCTCCTGGTGTGTGTTTTTAGGCAGATGTATAAGGTTCACGTGATGCGTAAGCTTACTTTGCTATCGATATTTCGAACCATCATATTCTCTTGTTATCAATCAGATTCTTAAGCTTTGTTTGAAGTGTTATGCGCTTGTTGATTACTTAACTTTATTTGGTTCTCCAATCTGAGCGGCTGGTTTTGCAATATTCACATCGGGATAATAATCACTACCGATTGTTAACCAACTGAACGTCGGCGGTGAAATGTAGCCAAACAAGTGAACCAGCCTGTTTGTCCAACAACGAACATTTCGTCCCTTGAACCTGTCATTTTGGAGCACCACGCCTTAATTACTGCAGTAGAATAGAAGTCGTCCTACAGAATATTTTTTTATTATACTAAAAACTAATCCCAGGTTCTCGGGCGAAAGCGATGTTTCCTAACTCACTACAGCATAACACGTTCTTCTACTAAACATGTAGGGCTCTTTAAACAAACCATGACAGTGAAAAGTCCAGCTGTTTGAATAAAGGAGTGAATTAATTTTCACAAATAAGGCCACAGACTGTAGACGACATATCTGTTTGGGTCGATTGTACGCCAGAAATGTTAGATGTTGTCACTGACAGATTAACAATGACGGAATCAGTCAAAACATAATGTATGCAATCAGCAATATAGTCTGATTATCCAATAAGTTGTAGATTACCAAACAAAGCACACAGCCCCATTCTTACTTTAAATGCAACTGGCTTAGTCAAACCCATCCCCTAGTGTTTTGGTGTTATTCACCAGGGTTGTAAAAATACCTTGTCCTCACCGACCCGCCCACACTACTGCCCATTATCTAAAATCACGGTGACCATTCCCCTTCTGGTTTTTGCGGGCATTATCGCAAACGCTAAAACTTATTGCGCGTTACTTTGAATTATAGTCCTGCTCAATATCGGCCAGATGTACTTCTGTAGATTTCTGTAGTAGTTGGCAACTGTTTTTCGGAACATACCAACTTGGAAATGTTACTCAGTGGATCGTTCTAAGCCCATCATTCACTGAAGATAAATTTTTCATCTGCTAAATTTTTTGCTTTTCATATTTGTCACACTTCTACGTGATGCTCGGAAATGCGCTATAACTTTCCGTCCACCTGATTGCTAAGCAGATATTTTCGTCGTTTTACTATTCGTCTGTGTATGAAATGCTTTTAACTTGTTGGCCTAATCTTCACATTACAAATTCGCTCCTATAAAATGCCTAATTATAAATGCAACAAACAAGTGAATTACGACTGTGAGGCACGCCGGAATCTCACGGATAACTATTGTTCTTCCATTGTGACAAAACTCATACGATGGCCTGTTTCCTGGAAAGGAAATATTTAGTTATGAATTCTCGTCTTAGGGGTAAAAACCATTCGGTCTCGCGCGGAAAATTTGTTTTCAGTTTGCCAACTCTGACAGCAGTTTTTAGGCTACCTCTTTAGTGCCTACTCTGCAAACTGCGATATCTCGCCATTTCCAATGCATTCAGCTCAACAGTCGAAATTGATGCTGAAGATAGAATTATTATCACTGATCTTTGTAATAAGTTGACTTTTTCCTTCAAATATGCGGCTTTGCATTTCGCGTCCTTTTGGTCTTTTGTCATCCAGCAGATATACAATCAGTTTTGAGGTAATGAACTTTTTGACGGAAGTTCCCGTTAATCGATCCTGAAGTATGAATCAGCAGGCCCATGGATATAAGACAATTCATCCGTCCGTAATATCCCATCATCCACAAAATGCAAATCAATAAAGTTTGTTGATTCATTAATTTGACATCAATGGAGCTTCGACTGAAAAGTCAAGGGTCATTCGATTACGTTACCCATATATATATATATATTCCATGTTACAAAATAGAATAAATGTTAAATCCTCAGCGATACACAAGTCACGCAGTGAGATGAAATGCCCAACAAACTTTGAAACCAACCTCAATTGAGTATCCTCCACTTCCGGCTTGTACTGACCGGCGCTAATACGACAGATAAGGCGTGTCTTGAAAAACGAGGTAAAATAGAGACGCTCATCGTTAGGTAGACTCAAACCTGGATCACCGGTACACACGCGGGCAATACGGGAGTAAACCATCTGGGAGAAATTAGAAAAAAATTTTAGATAAGAATGATTAACGGTGGTTAGCCATTTAAAAAGGGAAAACATTTCATCATCTCCGACGCTTTTAACTATTACACTTATGACTGCAGATCACAACACCCATATCCGCTCCGTTTGTAGGATCGTTGTGAAAAATCAAACACACTGATGTACAGGGTTCCACAATTAAAGCCTACAGTCGAAGCTACGCAAAAAACTACCGAATCATATTCGAGAGCCCCTTCAATTATGGTTGAAGATAATCCCATGTTCAGCTTTGTCTTCCTGGTTTTCATCCCAACAACCTGACTGGTGTGTGCGTTAAGCGTGCAATATTACTGCATCACGCCAACCCACAGTATTTTTTGGTTCAGTTGACGTTTTACTCTGCCAGGTGAACAATATTAGTATAAAAACTTTGGTTATCGATACTATTTGTGTAACACATTGTAGGCCGACCTTTTACGTAACCACGCTTGAAAAGCGACGTTTCGTTAACGTTTCAGCAGAGACTTTTGCATCATTTTTGTTGGTGAATAACATGGACGTAATTAGCAAGGACACGAAGTCAGGTTACAAACAGGCGAGAAATTTGACCTGGTAGTCAGCACAATAGGCAAAGAGGGATATTGGCATGTTGCAACATTCTTTTTGTGTAAAAAAAAGTTCAAACGCAAAAATGACAACGAGCGGAAAACGTTGTGTTCAACAGTTAGCAGAGCGGTAGTCAAAGAGGAAGAGTTGAACAGAGCATACAGCAATTAGGGAAGTTTCAACAGGAGTAACTTAACACGGCTTTGAAGTGTAAAAGTTAAATGTTGTTCGCAAGCGATGGCCGATTATGTCGAAGAGAGAAATGAAGAGCAACTCAGGCGACTACTGAGAACCACTAATCAAAACTTTCAGATAAGTGATGAACCTACTGGGGTCAAAGCAACCAGTTTCAAGGAAGTGAAGATCGACACCGGCCACATGAGGAAAGGAGACACAACAGAATTTCGGTGGTAGAATGCTCCTGTGTATAAATATAGAGGAATGTACCCGATAAAACTCAATGTGTAAAATATACACGTGACTAAAGGCTAAAGTTTTCTGTGAATTCGAAATTACGTTCATTATTAAGATGATAGGCAGAGTTCCAACGGGTCTTCTGCTGAAAGCTGAGTCTAACAAGAGTCACTCGGAGCTTCTGTCGCTTCTACTATGTGAGGTTAAGTCCTCAATCTCTGATCTCCACGCAACCGAACCCCGGTGAATAAGGGAAACTACTCTTTAGGAATACTTAAGCTACAAAGAAGAATAGACGTTTACTGCCCAGTTTAAACATATGCAAAATTGCGCACCTTTATAATCTAAAATTTTTCTCTTTTTCTAGCTCAACAATCTTTCAGACCAGCCGGCTCATCATCTGATTAGAACATCTCGACTCTAATGACGAGCAGTTCGCGTTTTTTCACAGATCTCACGGCAATATATAAGTAATCCCAAACACTTGTACATTCCTTAGAAGGAGTATGCAAGTCATTTTAACTTGCATGCATCCGTCAAAATTCATTGTACTATATGCAAAATTAGAGAAAGAGAGATAGAAGTTTCCATAATACATAAAATAGTCACAGCTGCCAAAGTTTGCTGTTGGTATACGACACCTCTATCAAAAAGAGTGGCGAACTGCTCGTTGACACTGAGAATCGTGAGGTGACTGTGACTAACATTATCGTCAGTTTAAGAACGGAACGTGTTTGATTACCAGAAGTAAACAGAACGTACACAAGCGAGGGTCTGGATTGCATAACTCTAGGCTGTTTTTTGTAAGCTACTTGCCCAACCGATCAATTTACACAACCCGACTATAGCATCCATGATTGTTTGAAGTTTAAAAGCAGCCTAGATTATGGTGATTGTTCGTTTTAAGACCGAGTGTGTCTTGAAAGCAATGTTTCTCAACCTACTGAGATTGACTGTACTTAATCGTGCAGTTTTTCTAATAAACCCGGAATGCTTTTTGTTTTTTGTTCTCTTTCTAGTCGTTAATTGTCGAAAACAACTGAAAAAACGTTCTGTGCCCCCCCATTATTTGGAAAAAAACGACAAATACCGATATTCTATGAGCACTCGCACCATCAATACATTCATGAAGGAGGAGCGACTATTGAGCATTCTTAAAAAGCTGAACTGAGTTAAACAGAACAGCATTGGTCATTGGCAAACTTTTCCCAATTTCAGAAGACCAGGTCTAACCACCCAGTCGCGATAAGCTAACACTAGAGAAAAATCTTTTCTTGTTCCGGTTACAGCAAAGATATTGTTATGAATTTGAGTGCGATCAAGGGTTGATGATGTGACTCATGAAATTTTTTCTTCACAGAGTGGTTCTTCTGTTAGCAAAGAATCGGACTACGTGGTCGTGTAGTGTCAGACTCAGCAGTTGACACACCTCCCATCTGGTAATGTCGGAATAGTTGGTCGAAACAATGTGGGGAACTTGGAATTCATGCCTCCTATTGGAAACCTAATGTTGGTAGTTGCCTCACCTGCGTAGAGCTACGTAAAATCCTTTTGCAGACACCTTGAACCAATTTCTGAGGATAGCCGTTCGTGCGTTGGCAGAAAATGGTCACATTGACCTTATTAGTACCCTGAGTAAGCCCGTATGAGTACCCTAAACGTTGTGAGTAGTGTAAAAAGCTATGGACCGCTCCGTATTTCATTTTCACGCAGAACTATCGCTGTCTTTTTTATTTTAAGGAGTCATGCGTGTTTGTTTTTTGGTGCCAAACCAATAAGAACTGTTTATACCGGGCTCTTTTCAGGTTTTAAGTGTTCTGCTAAAGATATTGACAGAAGTAAAGTAAAAAATTTCGGGGACATTCAATGAAAATTCGAGTTTAGCAGATGCAGTAGACCATTGATCTTTATTTGCTGCTATTTGTGAGGGTTTTCACGGCCGTTGAAACAGTTGGTCACATCCTGCTGAATTTGGCGAGTAGCATCTTTCAGGCCTGTTCAGTGAAGCAATCACTGTGGTCACAGTTATGGATTACATCACTGTCTTTCATTGGTTATACATCCACCAGCATTCACTGATCGCCGCAATTAGTGCACAACGTATTAGATTCTCTGCGAGATACTCGAAAGAACCAACACTGGGAATGAGTAGTTGCGGTCCTGCGTCGTCAGCCAATAGGATTGGTGCGAAATTGGTGCAAAAACCGAAAGTGATTTAGCTGATTTCTAAACAAACACTTGTAGTTCAGACGTGCATCGACTAGAAATCATGTTTCTGTTTGATAACCACAAATTCTTCACAGCACAGATGTGAGAGCATTGTAAAGTGAAGCACCGTCTGTTCCGTTCTTAAAGGCGCTAAGCCAGCGACAGCAATCAAGAAAATGATGTGTATTCGGGGGTTCCGGAGAATCTCTAGGCGTACATTTCACACACGTACGTATCACGTGGTTGGCAAAGCCTATACAGGTCTGTCAAACATAGTAAGCGCTGTTTTACACTAATAACTTACGGGAAAGCTATCTGAGTAACCATATAGTATTTTCTTTAAAGTTGCACAACTAGCTAGCGTTATCTAAGAAGGAGGCATCCCCACAGAGTACCACAGTTGGTCTATTTAACATTGCCAATAAAAAAAGCGTAAGCACCAATGTTGTATATCCTCCTTAGATGGGAAGGCGTGACCGATTAAGAGAATTTGTGCGAACTTGTTTGTTTACACTTGTTTCTTCCCTGTGTTGCAATTACTTCGCTGAAACTTTTTGAATAAGAAAAAACGGTTTAACGCCTTATGATTTTCACATGGCGATTTAGAATCTTTCAAAGAATTTCTATCATTACAAACAATTAGAATGCAACCCGTCCCTCTACAGATTCTAGTCAGCGACTGAAACATGGGCATTTCAGTTGGCACCATCCAAAACCAAACTGGAAAACGGCACGAGAATTAAAGTTCCAACGTGAGGCCTCACTGTTTCCAGAAATTGTATGCTTCAACAATTTGATGATCAAAGGAGGACGAAGGAAATTTCCATGCATACTTGGAATATCAGTGTCCTGTGCAAAGGATTTATATGATATCAGCAACTGCAGATAAATTTTGAAACAGTTCAATCCATTTTGAGTGTACTCAGTTAGTCAAGAAGTTGTAAACTACCTTTTCAAGTGCAATCCTATTAAAGTTTACGAAAAATAATATGCATTTAAACGTGGGGAACCACACTTCTCTAGTCACTTTTTCATCCGCTTGTTTGTCAATTATTAAATATTGTGCACAGAAAATTTTTGCAACGTTTGTTATTCGATTCCGGCTAGTTGCAGCCGCCATCTTAGCCCGGAAAAATCAGCCCACATTTGTTGGCGAGTTATTAGAGTCAACAGAAATTGATCTTCGCAGTGTTCGAATTGATTCTTTAGAATTAACCCCGTGGCTTTGGACTCGCGGTGTATTTAAAGTCCGAATTAGTACTGGCTTCCATCATATGGTCGTAATACACGAGTAGGTTCAACCGCTGCGTTAGTACGAGCCTCACAACCACCAAGTTTGATAATATTTTGATCCCTTCTTTTCTATCAGCAAGCAAGCGAGTGGTGTACGTGTGAGGGCAAATACTTGGTCAGATCTAAGCTACAGCCTCCAAACTAATTATTGCATTTACACGTGCTTATTTCCCTAAGTAGCCAACAAATATTTCGTGTTTTGTCGCATGCTGACAGAGTGTAATTGTGGGCCTTCTTTTAGACCTAACTTTTATTATATCACTCAGCCAAAAAGTTGCTTACACATGAAAATGAACATTTACTGGAACGGTGAAAAAAAAATGTATACCCTCAGAAATGCGTTGGCAGTCTATTCAGTCACAAACGTAAGTCTGACGAAGTCAGAATGAACATCATTAGACTAACTCAGTTGTTCTCTGTCGGATGTGCAAATGAATGGAGGTCAGAATTTGAAGTATACTTCAAGCACACTTACCAAACTTGCGCATCTCCTATCAAAAATCACGTGAACCACATCCACTGTGATCTATAAAATTCGTTTGTCCTACATGATGCCTTCTCAGGATTATCGTAAAATTAACTACTATATCAATAGAACTAAACCGAAACCAAATAAACATGCTGACTATACACTTGCTTATAGACTTAGCTTTTGCAGCCCTGAGATGGCGAAGGCAAGATTCTGGTTCACTGCTAACCAGTTGATCACATATCAGTTTGATTCGTTATATCGATAAACAATAGTACCTTTGCAGAAAATACGTCATTCGTCTGCACATGGGTTCCTAAGCCAACACTAACGTCCCCATTGCCTCGAGCGATTGAGTATGGTTTTTTGATTTACACACAAAGTTGGGCAAACTATAAGCTCTGAAATTGAAACAATTTTTAAAAATAAAACGGACAAGCCTACTTGAGCGAAAAGTGTATGGCCAACAGGATAAACCGGAACTGCGATGGTAAGCAAACTTGTATAGGCAAGCACATCTAAAGCGTAGAAGCACACACAGAAACCCACCGAATGTGAGACACACAACGTCAGCTACTCTTATCATTCGAGGACTTGACACACCTAAGTCTAGCTAGTGCAAGCTGCTTTTTTACTCATCTTTCCACAGCTTTAGTTCGAGCGCAACAAATACATCACAAATAACCATGGAATCATCTACCACAGGTGTCTTCTATGCGTTAACAGTGAAAGAGCAGGTCGCACTTGGTACGTTCCTTTTCTGATACCGAGTTTTATCTTTGCATTTACGTTCACAAAAAGCACCCCTCCACAATATCTTCAGTGGTCAGATGGCTCGATACTGTGCTCAGTCACAAATGAGCATCAGGTTGCTCTTCAGTTAGTCAAATAGACACTGAAATTAGTCCTCATAAATAATAGTTTGTTTTTAGCCATGTTCAGTAATTCCAGCAAAGAATTTGCGCGAAAATTAGGAAACTGTTGTTCTCGTTCTATCACGTTACGTCTTAACGACGATATCAAGCCGATGGCGTTTAATTTCAGAAACTGTTCTAAAATATAGTATCAGATTTACATGCGGACATTTTGAACTCTTAGCTCACAATTAACTAAGGTAAGCGGTTAAATTATAGTCTTGACGTCCAATGTTGCCTAATTAGATTCGTAGGATATTGCTTTTTTCATGCTCCGTAGGTGGCTCTGATATTTGCGTTATCGCAGCTCAACAGCAGGGAAAATATTAAAAATTTTAAGTCCAACCCGAAAAAGTTCAGCAGTCGGAGAAGACACTGTGGTCTGTTGCAAGTTGTACCGCATTTCTCGAAACGGATTACCTTCGGTTACAACCGAATCATATAAAAGACATGGGTAACAGCTTAAAGCAACAGTGAGATGGCCACTTGTTTCCTAATCCTGCACGTTTGAAAAGGACATTTGGTTTTTCAATAATGGGCAGCATCAGTCATTTAAAAAGTAGGGTTCCGAACTAGCTGTTGCTCATATCTTTTCTCTAGCTCCTGAATGAACCCTACGATAACGCCACCAGTTTGAAAATTTTGAGTGTAAGGCTCATTAAGTACGTGGCCGCAGGAAGCAAACATCATGAAGTTGATTAGCATTTCCGAATGGTTACATGAGGACTGGCGTGCAGATGTCATTAACAATTTGCAGGAATAAAAATCATCGTAGATACGTCACACTCAGAATTTAACATTCGTTCGAGCGCACCTTTACTAAGAGTTAACAAATGAGCACTCTTTGAAGCTATTATTCTAAAGTCATTTTAAACCAAAAACTAAACGAATTAGCAGGAAGAGAGTAGTCAAATCAACAAGGTTTCGGTTCTTTTCGGAATTCCATACTACTGTCACATCTGAATTAATGACCCAAAATATGCGGCCTAATATGTTCAAAAATTGTATACCGCCGACTGCAATTTAGTCCATGTAGTCAAATGCACATACAGGTGAGTTAACTAACTTGTTACACACAGCGTTTTCGAAAAAAATGACTGACTGTACGGTAACTGTCAACAAAGACTTTTGTCAAATTGAACAAAGCTTTCGTTGCCAAGGGTATGTTGATTGTCGCCATAATTTTGAAGACCAGTAAGAAAGACGCTCTAGTTTTATCCTTCTCGCTCTTAGAATGGAGTTCATCTGAACACAAGTCTAAATACTTTATGCTGAGTAACACGAAACCTCCAGCTCACAAAGTACAACTGGACTGATAATTTGTAAACACTGCAGAAAATGGATTAGTAAGGAAATGGGAAATATGGTTTTTGATTAAACATGTTTGCCTGAACCCTTTTTGATAAAGGCGCACGTTTTGAAAGTATTCGTGCTGACTGGATAATAAGGCTACCGGTAAGAGCACTTGCGATTGAATTCCAGGAAAAGAAATCTTGTAACATGCTTTCACTGAACGTTCTCGGTTCCAGATGAGATCTTTCAAAAACGTACATGTTTGCCCGATTTTTTGCCTGTGTAAGTTTAACAGAACCGGATTATTATCGGTTATTTGAATAAAACTGTTGAATATCGATCTTTTGAAGAAACCTATTTCTTGTGCAACCATTGGAACGATTGGTGCCAAACAATGCATTCAAAGCCAAACGTGAATGATGCTCGTTGAAGTTATCTCTTCTTGTGTGCAGCCATCCCAATCCGCATAAAGTAACCACCTTTTAAAGTGTCTGGATGCGATGGGTAGAACAGGTAGCGCACCAAGAGGCGAAACAATAGGCTTACAAAGCATGTTGCCTAAATGTTTCCTAAACCATGTCACATAGTATTCAACGTTTGCCTGGCTAAATCATAGGGTAACATGTCATAATGTTCAAGTGCAAGCCAACATGTCTATTCTAAGCAAGTTAACAGAGTGGCAAAATGACTAAATTAAATCTGTGATACCACCCCAGGAGTGGGCATCATGTTACCCTCGTCCATGCATGAACGCCGGACGCATAAACCAACTGGATGGTTTGACGACCATCACACGATGTGACCAATGCCTAAATACATCGATGAACCAGAAATGCTCAAATTTTCGTCCCGGTGTCATACCCATGAAAGTAGGTCATTCTTAGTTCTGCCTTACCACGACGTACGACTATAACCGATTCCTAAAAGAAAACCCTCTGCTGTTCAAACAAACGCAATTCAGGACACAAAGGATCGTCAGACAACTTCAGTAGTACATGACAGGTGGCACTCGCGTTCTGTATGCGACCAGAAACGAGTGACAGCCGTCTCTAATGTAAGCGCTTGATATCTGGTAGACCTCATTTCAACTATCGGAATGTATGCTAATTTGCCACATATCGTGCTGCCCAGGCATGTTGGGATTCTAGAGATGTGGTAATCTGTGGTATATTGTGTCAGAGGTGGGGCTTGTATACAAGAAACTTTTCGTGGATAACTGTGCCGATTGCATCATCTTCTGAATGAAATGCGCCAGAAAGCCACTTAGTATTAACAATATCTGGCTTCGACAGTGTCAGTGATATACATATTTAACTCCCTACCAGTTAGATATCGCAGGAAGTTTCGATTTAGATTTGACGTGAGGAAACTGTCAAAGTGGGGCCTTCATGCCTTTCTCCTTTACATACTTCGTTGCGCTGAACCAACGTTTCTTAATATAACGTCCGTAAAATGTTTTCAACCATTGCTAACTCCTCAGTGAATGTGATACTCTTGTGAACTAAGTCACAAACATTCACAACGACTCTGACACTGAAGTTATTTTCAGTGAGAAAAATTGTCCTCAAAGTGAACTCTGTAAAAAATCACTTTCTTCGACGACAATACTCAGTTGATCAGACTTCATTTTTAATGAAAATGTCAGCTAAAAATGCTTTCAAACCGTTGAGCCCATAGCTACTCCACCAATTTGGTGATAGCTCTCATGGTGAAACAAAATGAACGCTACACTGAAAATATGTCCTTTTTTGTACAGCCTATGGACCAAAGTTCATTAGGCTGCTGATCAGCAGTTGAGATTTGGTTAATATAAGTTGAATGCTGCTTACGACTAATTGCAACTTTTGAAGTCGTGTAGAATTTTCAGTTAATTTGTGGTTAGACTGCAGGTGGGCAAATAAATTGTAAGTCTCGGAAACTGCCTGCAATGTTACGGACAGTTAGTAAGACAGACTTGATGTCATTACTACTCTTCTGGAGCTTGTGAAGTATCCCTGGTCAGTCTGCATACTGGCGCCAAAATGGATGATTGGCAACAGACCACATGAAAGGATACCAGACAGTTAACAAAATCAACTTACGTATTATCACGCAACTTCAAAAACTATAATGTGACCACTTTCACAGTGATAAGTAGAATTCATGTTTTTGACAGGATGGTTGAGTGCAAGGCGGGTTCTTGGCGGATAATCTTTAAGACACAAAGCCAGTGTGTACCTGCTGGTCTTCAGCCTTAAGTGTGTCGCATTTTTCCTCTTGTGCACAAGTGACTGTTTCCGAACATATTTTGTCGCTCAACTGGCACTTGGTTAACTTTCAACACAATGTTGCCACTCTGGTGAATAGTCATCAAACCCACTATAAAAAATCTTCTGTGTTTATCTGGATGCGACACAACTTTAGCAAACTACATACAAACACACAACTAGTTAAATGCACTAAGGATTCGGGCCAGGAGTGATATCACTGTGTGCTAAAACTGCCTGTGCTCTGTCACCTTTAAGAGAATGTAGCCGTAGATGTGCATACCGTTCATAAGACACAGTGAAGGTAAACGATAAAAAGGGTAAACTAGGTGGATTTTGAATTATCTAACTAGCCTGGCGTGCCAGAATGCGTTGGCTCTTGTACTTAATTCTTGCCACTGACACTAATTCATAGAAAGTCACACGCTGAAACAAGTCGAATCGTTTTAAGTTTTGGTGAAGTAAGACAGATCTGATCCCTCTGAACAGAAGTAACTTGCCACAAGGTTCCAATAAAACGTACTGGATTGTCTAAGTTTTACAAGCGCAGGCCGTTGTAAAGCTGTGTATTAGTAGTTTCATAACAGAACCCAACTATGGTCAATCAGTTTATTATTGACACTCTATTTTCGCCCTTGTTCTACTGTTAACACAGAAGACGATAGGCAGCAGAGTGCAGCTTCGTCTATCTCTGTCCTTTCAAAACATGCTTCCGCGTAGTCCGTCGCGAGGATAATAATGCACGTTTCATGCTGACCTTTCCAAGAATATGACAACCTAAATTCCCTTCACGATGTCCGCTAGGATCATACTTCGGCAAGATGCTATAGTTACTTTTGAAAGCAATGTAAAACTGATAAAAATGTTGAATTGCGGAAAATGCTCTGCAAAGACAGCACAGACCCCTTTGCAATTATTAGTGCAATACTGAGCAGAAGACGTAAGCAATGAGGTGGCAACATCTTTATGATACAAATTTGATTGAGTAAAAAGCAAAGTGTATTCTCTCTAGTTGCAGGGTGAAAGCAAAACACAACATAACCTGGATACCAGCGTATCACACGTATCTGGAATAAGAAAAACGTTATATTCTGAAACGAAAACATTGAGAATGTTGACTGCAACTTGTAGATGGTAACCTATTCCGGTACTTTGACATTATATTTTGAAACGCAACTCCATTTCTGAATTTCTCAAGATAAGCTCCAAATGTTAACCTGGCGAAGCTGCTCTCTGGATGAAACGGAATCATCCGTTTGTGATTAGGACTAGTCACCTGACTACGTTGCACGAAAAGCTGTTGAAATTTCAAATAAGAAAAATCTCGATTCAAGAAATTGTTAATGGGATCAATATATACAAATCTTTCAAACATCCCTTCTCTCCTGGTGTGGCTTCGAAGCTCAGCTGGTAGAGCGCTTGCCGCGTTGAGGTGTGCTGTGTCTGTCGCTGGTTCGAATCCAGCCGAAGCCCTGACTTTTCACAGTTGGGTCTCAACTAAAATCATAAATCTGCCACATTTCTCATTAGTGATAAGGCAATCAGTTCTTGAGAAGGCTACGTTAGATCTGCTTTTGCATCGAGACCATAAGATGTTTCCTGGTCGTTTTTGTGCAAATTAAATTGGATTTCATTTGCTTCAGGTTTCTCTCAAAGTTGCTTACAGCAACAGAAGTAATAACAGTGATTTTGGCCTTTGAATGGCATCAAATATATCGCAAGTAACTTGATATACACAGTTTAACCAAGCTGAACAGCAATAATCATGCAATACGCCATTCATAAGCAATGACGTTAAGACAGGAACCATGCGTGTGATTGAATTTGCTCAACGTGCAAAGGTTTAGCAGGCAAAATTTATCCAACGAACAAAGGTTACCGGCAATCAGAGGAACTGACGGGCTGGCCGATTCGTAAGGACAGAAGTGAGCAAGACAAGAGATCGTTGTCCATGCAATCTGACCGGTGAACGCATGGTCACTACAGGGGAGGAAGACTAAAACACAAAGGCGAATTTTCATGAATTCTGTCATTTCTCTTCATAAAACCGTTATATATGGCAGCAGGATCGTTGCAAATAACGAATTTCTACCAACGTGACGTCGATCAACCTTGTACACTCTTGAATTCATAACGTTCACATTATATGCCTATAACTCACCCCGGGATTGACACTGGAAAATTTCATGGCTGAGTGGGGCTAAACCCCGTTGATCTAAGCAACTGTTACAATTTTCGTTGAGTGGAGTAGACGAGTACCTGTTTCCCGAACATTATCAAAAATGTAAACACTTCAATCAATGAGTTCTCTTGGCCCAAGTCATCAACATGGCAAAAGGAAAAATGCTGCGTGATATTGCCATTTCTTTTATTCTTGTCGGTTATTAACAAGAAGCCACTGAGAGATCCTAAAAGTCCACGACAACGAGAACAGTAAGTGAACTTGAAACATACTGAAGAAATCAGTGACAGCTACATATGGTACCAGAGTGACTTAATCGGAGCCCTATTTCATTGTACAAAACAAAAATGTTCCAGTGATAACATTACCAAAAAGAAAGAATTGCTGTAGAACGTCCTGCTGATCAGTGGTCACCAATAAAGACTGCATAGATAAAACATAAGCCATAGGTAACCAAAGTTCACAGTGAGTTTGGTTGAATTTGACCCTCAAATGCGGTCATATAACAACCGACGGAGGAAAAGGTTGTCACTCGCCCTGATCTGTAACTAATGAGCTCTTGAACTGCTAGTGTTAGGCTCTACTCGCACTGTCTTCTTCCATGTTTCCGGTCATGATTCAGCAAACTATTCCACGTCATTTGGTTCGCCTCTTCATTTACACTTGCAGTGACAAGTATACTGGCAGAACGAACAATGGTTTACGATAACGGAGCACATCCCTAGGTGATTGTAGCACGCCTCAACCAGATGGTCAACAACAAGACGGTAACTAAACTGGCGTCGTCCACTGCAACACTTGGTAAACCGATTAACATAGTTGTTGCGCAATCGAAACCCGAAGATGCTGACGTTCATGGAATTTATGCTGATCAACCAGAGTCCATCTCCATTCTCCACATAAAACTAATGACGTCGTCAGTATCACCACAGCGGAACTCACCCACATTTCGTTTGTGTACGTCCTGCTTGATTGCTTTTTTCACAAAAGATTTTTGTGTCTACGACCAAAGAGGATGGACGAAATGTTAACACCAAGTAACATTTTTATTTTTTGTTTCGTTAATGAAAAACAATTAGTCTATTGTTCACTCCCTTCTATTCTTTTTGTTAACCATCTAACAAAATTACATTTCGACTGCTTTAAATAAATGACGACCAATCATTGTATGCTTTCCACTCTAACAATGAGATATGTCTGGAGTTTGTTTCACTAAACGAATAAAATATTGAATTTAGAGAACACAACACTGCAATTACATTTAGATGGTATGTTTCAAACGTTGCAACCTCTTAAAGAGATTCGCTTCAAAAAATGGGACGTTCGTTTACTGTTCAGTAGTCGTTTTTGTGTAAGTTATTTGAAAAACAATGATTAATTACAAAAGAAACATGCTTTGAAATCTACGCTGTGTTGCACACAAACTTTCGACGGACAAAAAGCACAGCATTCTTGACAAATTCAGCGGTGTAATGAAGAGTGCTGTTTGGTGTGTTTTAAACGTTTTTCATTCAGATGTGTATCAAACGTGTACGAGACTTTCCAGAATAACATTGAATGCTGAGTAATTTAATAGCCAAGCCCAGTGAATTAAACAGACGATGTTATTCAGTGCGAAGGAAGGATATAAGTTGACCGTGCCACGGCTCAACTAAACGGATCAACGTAAAAATTTAAAACTAATGAAACAAGTATCAAGCGCAGACAGCCAGTTTTATTGAGCAATAAAAGATAGCGTGAACAACACGGCTAACGTTCAAGAACGATATTAGTTTACCAACCCGATTTAGAGTAAAAAACAGAAAGAAATCTCTGATCAGATTTCAGATCACAATGTGAACCTACCACTTTATAAGGAAACAGACTTTCACCAACCTATACCAACTGCAACGCCTAAGTTTTACTCACAAGTGGTATCACCTCGGTTGCTCATAGAACTTTTGCAACCTAAACAAAAACCTCAGCAGAGAACTGACCATCCATTTTACTGCCGTTCTTCCTTAAGCATGGACGTTTGAATATTTCAATTTTTGGTACATGGTTTTTATGCGATACACTGTAATAAGTTGACGCTGGGATTTTCGCAGTTGGAGTGGTTTATCTACTGTGTGTACAGGTAGTAAACTGCGCTACCCTGCTAACGTAAAACAAAACATTCCAATTCTCTCGTACGTCGCAGTATGTGGCAACCAGGTGGTACAATATCGTATGGTACTATGAAAAACGTAATGTAGGCCAACTTATCTTATTTAACAAAAATGTGAGAAATTATGTATTAAACACTGCAAACGGTTTGCATTTCACACGTCAAACGAAGCTCAATTCTCAACTTACATCTTAATCATCATCAAATGCATAATGCAAACGGACAATCTGAACCATGTCCTTGATGAGTACATGCTGGTGCAATGAAACAGTGGAAGTACAAATGGAAAAAATGAAGCGTTAATTGAAATTTACTCGTTTAACTTCGATTATTCTTGAGTTATTAAATTCGTGCAGTCAACAGGAGCAGTTGTGTCCTATTCCGTGATAACCCCCAGCTTAATAGGCTAAGAAACCTACGAACGTATGATAACTTTTCAGCAATAAACTCGGAATACGCTGATCCGTTTGATGAAATATAAAGAATGTTTCTCCTTGAATCTATGCAGCATACCCAAATACCAACCGTGTTATAGCACATGGAAAATGTATTATTATCACTGTGTATTTGTTTAGCGGAATACTAGCAATTCTAGTCTTGAAGGTCTATCCCTTGGTAAACTTGGTGGGCATCAGGTAAAATGAAGCGACTAACTCTGAAAATCTAACATGACGTTTTGAGCCTTCTGGAGTGGTTTTGCAACTTAGACTGTAAATAACACTCCAGGGTATGCAATCTGAATCACTGATTCGACTTCTGTCGAATCTCAAATATTTTGATTTTGGCCTTATTCAAAACAATATCTGTGATATTGTATAAACAAAGGTCTACCAGTCTTAACAACACTTGAGCGCCAAACCATTCTAACACCAAACATCCACATGTTTCACGGAGTTCACTTGTCCAATAAATTTAATGGCACTCCTTGACAACCTCGTGTATGCAGTGCACTTTCTGCTATACCTGTGGAAGAAAATCACTGATGAAAATATTTAAATGATCGATCTTGCCTGTCAAGTTTGAAGATTAGTGTACACACCCACATCAACTGACACATCTCACTACAGTGTACAAGACAGTTCGAGTAGACATTCGCAGATGTGAAACTAGAAGCAAGTCAACCAGTTGCCTGTTACCTTTCGAACTAATCCATTTAATCACGACAAAGTGGTGACCGACTTGACAAAGCAATGTGTGTAAACTACCGGCTGGTAGATGAACCGAAACTCGTGTAATGTTGTTTTTGAAATCTTTCAAAAGATGAATGAGTTTTTCTAATTTACATGACAGTTTAACATTGCAAAAATGATTATCGCTCACCTAAATCAGACATATTAACATGTTTAATGCTCGACAGAAAATCCGCATAAAACTATCGTTCCAGTCAAATTACATGATTGGAAGTAACTTCGAACCTTTCAGTATCAAATGCTCATCAAAGTTGATGTCATCGGAATAAGTAGTAACTCTTATGGTATGTTCACAAAACACGTTTATTTTTGTTAAATCAACCCCCTGTTAAGGTGCACTCAATCGTAGTGTTTTTGTAGAATGTTTTGGAAGCCACACATTAAAAGCAGTGGTTTAGTTGTGAGCTTCTAACACAAAGTATCGATAAGGGAGGAAGTTTCCACGTAATTCCCTGCATCCTACAATGAAAAGTCTCTTTTGTTCTTTTTGCCAGCTTCAGTGTAAAACAGCCTGTGTACACAGACAAAATTTCTCACTGTTTGCTTAGATATTTTTCAGAAGCAAGAGTCAGGCCCGGCCCCCGTTATTTCCAGATAATTACCAACATCAGTAGCTCATTCCAAGGATAAGGGATTATTACTTATAATCTGCCCGTTGTACCCACTTACTCCCAGTGTCTCGATTACTGAGCAGTCTCATTAATGATCGGCTAACTGTATCTCTGATTCTAATCGGTTATCTAACGAGCAAAAATTCTCAATCAAACAACAGTAACCGACTTTACTAAACTCAGTGACTTAGGCTTTTGGCAATTAACAAGTAGTCCAGCTTTTCAACGTTGTGAGTTGTGTGTCAGCAACATGCGCTCAATAACGTCCATCCATTTTGTTTCACTTTAGAGTTCATCATTAATACACCCAAGCACCCTTGTGATAAGTGCTGCTTGCTCGCGGCTTTATTCAGTCCTCATTAGACAAGTGGCTTAAGCAAGTCAAATAATAAGTCGGGCGTAGTTGTTCGCTCACTTGTGGGAGCTACGTACCAATCTCAGTAGTTTGTAGCATGTAACTGGTCAACTACCCTAGTGGGTTACAAAAGACGTGAGTAAAAATGCCATCCGACGATTATTAATTACAAACAGGATATTTAATATAGGGTGAACAGTAAGCGATATTTTACACCTACCGACGCACGAAACGAAAGCGCTTATTAAATGAACAGGTAGCGCATTTTAACCTTGTACAAGTTGCGAATATCATCTTTCGCTGCGTTTGCCAGATAAAACAGCCGCAAGCATATACGTAGGCGAAATCAAACGGTGTTAGGTTCTTAGGGCAAAAGTCAGCTGATTTGAACGAGGTAGCGATTCATAATGCCGAAAGACCTAGGGGTTAACGGTACGCTTAAGATGCTCAGTATCACATCCTGGTCACTGGTTTTGTTGTTATCCCGTCTTATGCAGTTAAAATCTCGTTAGGACATTTCATTCTCTTTATTATAGTGGGGTTTTGACAAGCACACCACTTAATCTGGCATTAAGTTTGGATTTTTGACACAAGGGTTACAACTGGGTTTACCAAGAGTGTTTTCATGCTTTTGCTCAAAGTGATTCGACAAACTAAGTTCTACTCATGGGAGATTGTTTCTGAAAGTTCAGACCTTATGGTTGGATTGTATGCAGTGAAAGTTCATTAAGGTAGCGAGCGGAATTTTTTCTCGGGAGACTTTATGGAAATGAGTTAAACTACTAAGGAAAACATTGCATGTTCAACACGTTAATTGGGGTTTATTCTATTTCACGAATTAAGAGTTGGTTTGTAGCATCCATAGGAATATCTACTTACATTTACGGTTGATGTGAACTCAGGTGGTTACAGTACTAAGTGTTCAGCGAGTCGAACACGTGATCCTCTAACTACAAAAATACGAATGATATAGTGGAAGTCACAAGCTATGTTGATAGAACTGGTGATCAAACGGAATAGTTTATCAGCTCGTAAGTTGTAGGGTTCTTTGATCAAACTTCATTCAAACTATCTCCATCTGATCAATTCAGGATAAAGTGATACTAGTTGCTGAAGGTCAGTTTAAAAGTTGTCACCTCGAATCTAAAGCATTAGAATTTTTCCACCGTAAAATTTTTCAGGCATCGTAAAGCGGCAATCCACGTACCTAGTCAACTATCTCGATTACGCTAATACGACCTGGATGCTAGATGGAGCTTTCTGAAAGCACAGTTTATCGCAACTGCACTTGAAATGGCCATAATTTACACTTTGACGGTTTCGTGCCAAGGTTTTGTGGAACAGTCCTAATCAAAACGCTATCCAACAAGGCCAAAAAGATTTGCACTCAAGACACAATCCAGGATGAACTACAACTAACCAGTTCAAAGAAAAACTCCACGAGCAAACAGTAATGGTGCTGCCAGAGATGAAGGTCTATTTACAACTGACGTTCAAAAAGATTGGTGTCAGTAAGTAAGTAAGTAAGGATCTACAACGCCGATTGAATTCTAGTGTATTATGGACTCACAGTGCTGCGGAGGCCATATTAACCTACACAACAATGCCGGTGTCACTTTCGCCTCTAAAATCTCAGATCCCTGTGTTCGCCAGATCCCCTGTCACTTACTCATTTTCTTGTAGTTGCCAGTCTGCTTACATTGGCCGGACAGAATGACAGCTGAAATTTAGAATCTCAGAGCACATCCCAGCTTGCCTGAGGAATCAGGTGGCGTCGATGCAACCTGACACCCATTTGTGCTCACGGTAACCGCCGTGCAAACCACTGGCATCAGCGATCACCCGTCATCTCCTAGACAGCCATCATCATGTGAACCTGATACAGGCGTTTACATTGGTTTACGCAACTGATAAGTCCCGATTATTAACATATGTTGAGGCAGTTGATCTGAGACGTTGCTGTCCACCTCTGTGTTCAGAACGACACTTGTTAGTTTAGCACTGCCATGTTAACGATACAACTGATTGATTAGTTAATAGCTCCGCCGTATATTTCCCTTGTGCGTTTAGTTTCACCTTCAGCCCCTGTTTTCCGCTTTATAATCTCCTGTTCTGTAGTGAGCAAATGATGATCTGCAGAGAAATTTTTCAGACCACAAATGTTGCGTGTTAGCGACTTGGACTGCTCTACGGACGTTCTGATAAGCTGTTAGCAGTAGCAGCCTCCTGTAATACATTTTCTAACCTCAAAACATATTTTTAACGTTCTGTAGAGCAACCTGGGAGATGTTGACCTCGCACATGTCACCAAAATTAACTCGTCATATATGTGTACCGTTCCGTCCTCGAAGATCTGTAGTAAACCGAACGTCCACCAATTTCATTTGGATGGCGTCTAAGAAAGTTGAAGTGTTTTCTCGTTTGCACCGAAACCTTACCAGAGGAAGTTTTGTGAACAGGGCTGAAAGCTCAGATATTCTTCGTTTCTTATTTTATCAGATGAACATCATATTGTTAATATGCGGCTTTTGAAGTACCACAAGGGAAGATTGCATGCCCAACTTCGAATGACAGGGGGTCCAGTGAGCTTCTCATGTATATGCCATTTGATAACCTTTACGCATGGAATGAAATTACTCCTTCCGTGCACAGTAAAATTAAGCGATTTGAATAGTAAACATGGTTGGAAACATGACTGAAGCTCGGTGAAATGTGACAAGATGGGAGAAAATGTGAACAAATATTTGCTACATTGTTAAAGGTAAAGTTTTCTTTGTACAGACACTCTATGTGCAACAGCGATAACGGTGCTGTCAGCAGAGCTGGTAGGTGATTGAAAAGAAGATTGATTGACAGAATAGCAGCTAATAGAAGCAGTTCGACATGCGACCGTTTATCTTAAGATACTAATCCTTGCATAAACATACTCCCGGCTGCATCACTTGCTAGATACATGATAGTCTTAGGTCACAGGATTAACTTATACTCAACGCTCAGAACCACACTGGACTGAATACGCTGACTTCATAGCGAGTGCCGTTCTCGAGTCTACAATCGGATAGCTACGTCAAAAATTCCTGTGACTTGCGAAATCTTCGTATTCAACCCTAGTTTTGCATAACCAGCAGCAGAAATTAGCGAACATCTAACTATGGTAAAACCTTCTTGATTACCGTGGTAACAGTAGTTACTTTCTGCTGATAAACAAATGAGCAAGTATAAGGAGAAAATATTGCTTGGGATTTTTCCATGATGCATCCATAAACCAGTCGTTACCTTCGAAAGCATGCAAACTTTCGCAACTTAGATATACCAGTCCGAACCAGTTCCCACAGAGGATCATATTATCTCGACACTTGAGCCCTTTCGTTGCTCCCCTCAAACCAGCCGGGAATTTTGCCCCTAAGATTGCACATGCTTGACATTTTGAACACTTGGGTATCTAGCAAATTCCAAAAATTTTATATGGAGATTAAGTCAAGATTGTAGGCGGGCTATCTTCTGTTGCAATTACCTCGCCAAGAACATGTGTTATTGTCCCATGGAGTTTATGTGGTTCCTTTTCGGGTTTGGGAAGTGTAGACGAACAGAAAGTATTCCAATATATGAGTTGAAAAGTTAGCTTAACACTACTATCTTAATTGACCAACTTATTTTCTCCAACAGCCAAACATATCTCGCACAATAGTAACGAATATCGTTCGTGAGCGTACCAAATGAACTACAATCATAACCCCAGGGGGTCGTGTCGGAATTTATGTTACGCATCAAAACTTTCAGAATCGGCTCTTCTCATCATCTATGCAGAAGTGTCGCCAATGAGTTTAAACCCAATAGTTTTCAAGTCATACTGGGCTATGATGTACCGGCAGCCAATTAAACAAAAGCTTACGTTTTGCAGTAAATAGAATTTTGTAAATATTGATCTTATACGTGCAGTTAAGTCTTCAAGTGGTATTGTTGTGCTGGAGACGAGTCCTCCTACGTGTCGTTTTCTGCTCCAGTAGGCTGGTCCACTGTTTCCCTCAGCTTGTCCACACAGCGTCCATATACAGCATTCTTAAATTTCCAGATATATTTGACAGTCCATGGTAATCTCGCCTGCTTTGGCTGGAATCTTAATCGATCCTAAACAGCAAGTTTGGCGCTTTGTAACCCGACAGCCCAAATGCAGAATTAATCGCCACAGACACATGTGGCTGGCTTAGCTGATAGTGTACTTACGTCCAGACAATCCGTAGACTGTTGGACAATCTCGATGTTCGGCAGGCGATAAAATAAACAGAAAGTAATATTCAAGTCGCTGGTTAGTTTCCGGTTGGTCCCTTTGTTTGACACCAACCTCGCGACTAAAGGAGACCGTAATTTTTGTCACGAGCATTTTTCGTTGTTCCCTGACCTATCTGTTTTTGTCCCACTATTTAACACTGCGTTTTGATGAAGTGACTTGTACTGATCTTACAGGCCAGGGTAAAAGTTTAATGACACTGGCGGGTTCAACCTGAGTAAACATGAAACCGCGTGATTTTTCCCTCAGTTTATTTACAATTCCGATTGTAACTTTTGTTTAGGACTGGCGGGTCAACAAAACAAGTGACTACCAGCATCTGATTTCATTGCCGTGATATTTAAATTTACCAAGAGTTCAAACCGGTTGAAATCAAACACTTTGCGCGAATTTTCACTGCCAATCATTAACGAATACCCTACTGAAAGCGGTTAACTTTCATATCCTCCATAAGTACATACGAAAACGACGAATGATCTGCACTCATGAACCGATCACGTTATCATAAAATGAGGATTTGAATTATATTTGCCAATTCACTGATTACCTATACTTTTCACCCATTTTGTTTTAAATGTTTGCCTCACTCAAAACCCCATATTAATCACTGCTTGAAATATGATTTTGTTGTTTCTTAGTGTCGGTCCCAGGATATAACTGCCAAAAATTACCCACCAGTCAAATCTAGCGAAACCTTTATATGTGGAAAAATGCGTCAGCCGATGAAGATTCAAATGATTCATTAAACGTGAATTCCTTTCAATAATTAAACAGTGAGACCTATCTCCATCTAGACAGAAGATGAACATTAACGCTGGTTCATGTGAAACAGTTGTGTTGGTCGGTCAATCACAGATTTTATTGTAAACCACATGAATATGCCCAGAATAAAGCTTCAACCACGGCAGCCTGCAGATGTAACTGAGGTTTTCTGATAATTTAAATTACAACACTAATACTTGTTCTGTCAAATCGTCATTTTGGGCGAACATAATAAAAATTGGTCAAGCATTTTCAAGTTGCAGTACACTAATGTCGACGAATTAAAATCCTAAATGCGAGAAGTTTGACCAGGAAACAGCAACTAGTTTACGTGAGATATCGGTCTAATTGCATGTGCTACTCTCTAGTTTTCACGAATGCGTCTGCATATGCTATTACAAGTATACATGAAGTTCGTTTTCAAACTTATAGACAGAAAATACTATCCTTTCTGCATGAGCTAGAAAAAAATACGTATAAAACTTCAACCAGCTGCTTTGAATAAGCCTGAAGATGAGCGCTATTGAGTAGCTACCTCACAAGTCGCAATTTAAGAATACTTCCCTTCGCCATTGTTTGATGGAAGTTGTTTTAAAAGAAAGTGGCAAATGAGAGTGGATGAAAGCAGGCAAATATTTAGCTGGCAATTCTCACTAATATACAACAGATTTGTTGTTGAGGCGGAAGATACGATTTTCTCAGGATAACGGATTAGTAGCAGGTCGCTCAACCGGTATTCCTGAGATAGAAACGTAATGGTCAAAAAATTTCCCGATTTGAACTCTTCCTTAGGTCTCTTCGTACTCTGAGTGAGAACATAGATGAAGCTGGTCTCTTAGACTGGAATTCGCTATGAAACAGAAGAAACAATATGACATCTCGGCACGCGAATTAATCACAGGACGATTGAAAATACCTTAGCTTCATCAACCACAACTTGATATGCCAGTAAACGACGTAAGAATTTATGCAGTAGTGTTCCAAGACGCACTTATATCCTGCTAATCATAGTTCCATAAGCCTAGAATGTTCACTAAGACAGAGTAACTGAAAAAACTGGAATTTTTTATAGGTACAAATCAATTCAAAACGTCTATAAAAGATATTAAAAATGAACTGAATTGTCTGGTTTCATAAAATAAAAATCAATATGACCATCAAACAGATTCCAGCACTGAAGTGGATCGCGCCAATGTTACTTTTCAAGATGGAGGCGAGAGGACAAGTGGAACAAAACAAACTACTATGGATTAACTACTCTGTTAAAGGAACAATCGGTCATTAACAGTTACAAGTTAACAAACTTTATAAACGACCTGCAATGATCATGTCAAGTTTGCTCATAGATAACTTACGGCAAGGTATAATACGATTACGCCAATAATCAATTTCGTGACACTAGTTTCAGTGCAAACCGCATCCCATGACATAAACATATCCATTTGAAAGGGTGCTCTAGATTTTTGTTTTGCTCTCACTGGAGCGGTTTGTTAATGCCCGATCTTGAACAACATTAACATCTACTTACCGTTCCTACTTGATAAAGACATTTGTCATCGTGTCACCCACTTTGTGTTAATCTTGACCGAATTACCACGTTTAAATTTTTATGTACTGTCCAGTCCACTCCACATGACAGCCCTACGATCAGAACCCTGGCTACCGTATGCGTCAGGGATTAGTTCGGACGACACGCATGAAGAAGGCTGGCTCATAGGTAAACTCAAACAAAGAACTGCGATTCGATGTGAGTGATACTGACGCTTTATATGAAGCCATTAAACTATATATTGGCAATGAACTTAATCCATGTACATAACAGTAGTTACTTATTAAATTGGCATATTATGAACAATATGGCAACCAAGTTTTTAATCTGCCTCATAGTTTTATTAGGGATAAAATTCCGTCGTACTCTGATTCAACAAAGGACTCCTAAGTGTCTCTCGAAACATTGCTAAGGGTGATTCTCTACATCTCTCTTCTCTATCAAACTTGTCGACAACACCAGGAATGTCACATAACACATAATATGACCAAAATACGTCACATAAAAGCGCATGCGAGATCTGACGGGAACGTCGTTTTTTATTTATTAACAGTATTGAGCATAAAAGCATCAAAACGTTTTCCAAATTATGCAAGTTACAAATGCATTTTATCCTCATTCAGAAATACTTTTATTCTTCTCACAGGAGCATGCTAAATTTGGTGTCATGGAGTTCACCAACAGATCGTTTCAGTTAATATAGTTAACATTACCTAAAAAATGACCAAATCTTTTTAATCGGAGTTTCGATATTAAGGACCTAGAATGTTAGAAAAAAAGTCGCACTTAAATGTAGACTGTTAGGTATTAGACGGAAATTTCAATTTGCACGATGCAGTATGTTCGTGCTTGTGATGAGATGACTGTGATTCACAAACGTTATACGTTAGTTGGCGGCACTAGTGAGTATTTTGGTAGGTGACTCTAGTATCCAGGAGAACAAAGAATGAAGATGACCGAGAGGATGTTACATGTTTGCATGAAATATATTTTACAAAGAAACCCGCTCTTTGCAATTACCTGTATGTGCTTAAATTAAGTGGCAATATTCATTTTAATAGTCTCTTTAGTTCTGCAATTTTCACGCGAAACGTTTCTATCTTGTGCCACTCATAATGTTGGGGTCCGTTAAAAAGTCATTTCTAACCTAACAATGTAGAACTTTTCGTCCGATTTTGAGGCTCTAGCACTTTGTGTTGACGAAGTCTTTGAAATTTTAGCCAATTTCAATGCTCAGTGATTGCTAGATAACAGGTGACAATAGTTACCGTTCTCAAAACTATGAGAAGTCTACACGAAACGCTATCTAAACCCAACGAAGATAGGGCTAACCGAAATTTCAAAAGTGCCGCTGTTAAAATAACCGCTTGCACGCAAGGCAGTAAATGAAAATCCAGCTCAGGTCAAAGTGTCAATAACACTAATTTGTAAATTGTATTAATTAACTGGATACGAGTTCCATGAGGAAAACACACCGTGCGTGGCTGTGTCAGTTATTGTTAACCTGGATAAAATCACTTTAATTCCAGACTTTTTAACCTGACTGCGAAACACATTCGTTGTAATTTGGCTAGGTAAGCTTGAAAAAAGCGAAACATCTACCAGCGGCATTCACACGAAAGCTTTCAAGGTGTTTCAGCAAGGCATCGTGGAACAGCGTGTTTTTCACAGGACCGCATAGATGTGTCGATAGATGTAAATTGACCACAAAGGTCTTGGTTAGCTCTTCAAACAATTTTCCTTTAAATTTACAGGAGAGTGGAAGTCGACCGAGTTGCTATTATTTGAGTGAGTGAGGATGAACAGCCAGAAATTTTATAGACATCTTCGTAGTGTTTCTTGATGCCTACCCTCAGACGAATACTCCAATGACGACTTTGTCCTTAGCTGAACGCATCAGGTATGGATAGTCTGGATGAAGATCAAACCGAGTGCTCTTCGCGTTGCGACACTGTTCCTATCCGCTAGGCCGCTATTTCAATGAACGTTGCTTGTGAAGTGCAAATTTGAATGTAGTTGAAATATAGATTGCCTGAGGTTGCAAACAGCAGCCGGTTCGATCCCAATTTGTGCTGCCTGTATCTGATATTTTTAAACTGGGACGAAATCGTTCGCGGGGTATCCTTTTGAGGGCGAGCATTAAGGTGCATTACAAACACCATCTCGAGCCCATCCGGCCGTAGCCACTGCAAGCTGGCACCACCAATAAAGGGATTAAAACCTGTGGCAACTCAATCCGGACACACTTTTCCGTGCAAAAAACAAACTAACTGACCGTCCTTAATGAGGGCCCTCAATTCACCTGGAGTGCACCAGTAACTAAAGCAATCAACGTCATTTCTTTAACAGTTAAACTAAGTAATCAAACAGATACTCACGAAATTACCAGGTGCACTCTTATGTAAAATCTTCAGGTGATTTTATAATTATTCATGTACCAGTGGTAACGAAGAGGTGGCGCTTATTCTAATGGTCTCAACTTAGAGTAGGAAAAGCGGTTGCTTCGTTTTATTTTTTCAAAAGCTAATCCAAACAGACAACAGCTAAGAGCTCTACTATGTATTTGAAGGTAATGTTCAGATCAGATTGAGAACGTTGGTGAAGTTTTTTGGTTTTTGCGACCTCATATGAAGTCACGCTGACTACCCTTCATAGAAGAGTTGTGGAGCGCCTGCAATGTTAACAGCCAGCCCTTAAAACAACTTCTACTGGCCCACAATATTAGGTGACACATCGCAATGTTTACCCTTTGAAGTAGTTATGAAAAGGTGAACAATTCCGTTTTTATTATGCTCGGTAAATTTGATTCCGGCTCAGTTTCTAAGATTGTTATATCCTCCGTCAAGTTTTTAGTAAAGTGTTCCCATTGTGTAGCTTTCTCCCCCGGGAGAAATATCCCAGGGAAACACACCCTCGTCTGATTACCACCTTAAAGAAGCCTCGAAAGTTTTAGAATTTGGTAAGCCGTTAAGAAAACATCTATCAGAATTAAACACAAAACAGAGTTTGTATGCCAAAATAACTTCAAACTCCCCAGCAGAATAATCGCAGTATCCTTAAGTTATACAACTTTGGTTTGTTGTACAAATGGTGGCGAAATCGATAACTTAAAACCACCTGTAAACAGTTTTCGCATGATAGTCTAGTAACCTAACACTAGTCTGCGACCTCAAACCACTAACATTGTGTGGTTGCCTTTTGATACTATCTTCTGGCATATATCAGTGATCTGTTCATAAGTGCTTTGTCAAAACAACGGCGTACACTCTGACTGTTCAAGTAGAGGCGCTGTTTTCTCACACTACTTCGGTGGAGTTCAGTAAAACGAGCGTATGAAGTTAGTCTTGTAATCGATTGTTTAAGTGACTGCTGTTAATTACCCTCAGGCTAGTGGGACATGAGAGTACAGATAGAAACAACTGCACCCGAATCGTAGACTAACTGTTGTGCTGAAAGGAAGTTTTCTCTTAATGTGCTTTATTTTGGAAGAGGTAGTGTGTCGGGCTGCTAGAAACAGGTTTTCTGAAATCCCAGAACCAGCCACGAATACATGTAAACACTCTGAATTCTTTCACCGATTAAAATTGCATTAAGAAATAGAACGCACTCGCCTCGCCGGAGTTCCATAAGAAGTTAATGTCCACTATTTAGGGAAACGCATCAGTCGAATAACCAGTTTTATTCTGCGTAACTGCGTATTTTCTGCGAGATGGTGCTCTACATTCTCAACGCATTCCGTGATAGTTCTAAACCTAAACAGTCATCCGGAAAATTCCGACACATTTTTCTTCTACGGTAGCATATACTGACGAAAACTTACCATTTCAACCATAATTAAACGGTTGTCCAACCAACAGTGGACAGTACACTTGTTTGAATATGGTTTTTACTGGAGTAAAAAGTTGAACTCATACATAATTTCTGTAGGGCAGATTTTGAGAATCAATGCTTCTGATAGCCAAAAAAAGCGGAATAAATCTCCTCAAAAAAGATTTTATACAGAACATTGGCAAAATACAAGTTAACCAGAAATGTGCGTAAATTATGAAGCACTTACCCATATTATCTCTCGGAAACAAGCAGAAATATGTGCATCCAACCTGAATACCATTCACAGTTCACTGGAAATTTCATGCCCAGATAAATTTTCATCTAGTAATATTTTCAAAAAACGGCGCTAGACTCGAGTCTTTGCAGTTTCGTTGTGATAGTTATTCTCGTCGTAACCTAAATTTTCATTCAATTCCGTGTTGTGCTTGCTAATGGGTCGGAAACCTCACACCACACCTCTATCCTCAGTTAAATCCACTTGAGCGGAATGCATCGGGCGTACATTTTGTTTTGGGCTTTATATGGAACCCGCTAACCAAACTGATACGTGATGGCTTCAAAAAAGCCGTTAGATAGCTCTGGTTGTAATCCGATTTAGCTAGAGTACTTGGTCAACTTGTTTCATTATACCTCTACAGAAATAGTTGTCACGTTCAACATCAACTGTTTACAGGCAAGCATAAAACTACTGATGTCAGGTGTCCCGGAAGAGAACTTTGCAGCTTGGTGCCTAAGAGTTTCGACGAACACGACTCCAAGTTTTGACTAAATTGAACGGAACCGCGTAAATGATAATGTTGCTACCCTGATAGACGTTGTTCATCCCACTAACAAGGAGACCATATTAAGTGCTAAGCTGAGCGCCTTTGAGCGATTAGTGATGTTCTTCTGGCGGACATCTAGTCCGTCCACAGCCGGCTGAGCAGAAAATTTGTCTTGTACTGGAGTTACTCTGACTCAAAACTCAAGTCACAAGTGCCGCAAACGGTATAGTAAACCATTTAATTGCCAACCGTTTGCTGTAACCTCTTTCGTAGTAGTTGACTCACCCATCAGCTAACAAACTTTTCCACTCCTCGATGCAATGACATCCATGCTTATAAATATAAAGCGTTGCTAAGCATGCAGTCACACAAACAATCAACAAAGTCCTTCATCTGCTTTTTTACCTAAATCGATAGCCACTACTCAGTTTTGTTCATCCGAATTGTCTACAGCAGTCAGCTACAGTGGTTTGTTCAATCGTACGGATTGTGCGCAAAAAGAATCCGCAAACTTCTTGACCGTGTGTTGGGCCTCCAATAGTGATAGGCTGGAAGTGATCTGGAATTTACGTTTTTAAGAAGCCCAGTCTAGAAAAAGTAACCCCATGTTATACCTTGTGGTATACTAACTTGAAATTCTGGACTATAGAATGAGCATCTAAACATTTCTTTCACACGAGTTTGAGTCACACAGAATTTGCCGATAATGAAATCCAGCAAGGTCGAAACAGCTGTAAGCAAGACAAATTAGTATCAAAAGATGTAGATATGAAAATGTCAGTTGCACGGTCAAGTTGAGAACATTCATTACTATCAAATGTTGAATTGCAGATCTGTTGCCGTTCAGATCAACTTCACTGTTCTCGCCGTTGGCTGAATAAAGCCGGTCTAAAACAGTCATCACCTGTAAGCACAGCTTGGTGGGGTTTTGTCTATTCCACTACTCACTTTGCTGTAGGAAGCATACCTTTTCGACCTTCATCCCAAAGCACCAAATGAAACTATGGTTTTACCAACAAACTTATGAATTCAAGATCCTGGAGTTTACCTTAACAGTGTCTCTAGACACACGACCTCATTAGACCTCAGGTACGAAGAGCTAACGCGAATGTGTTATCTACGTTTACTCATTCAGCCTTGTAAATGAAACCCGGTTTTCGTCACCGTCCGTAAGGTTCCACTGAAATGGCGGACACCATTATCTGGTTACTATATTGGACAATGCAAAAACCATAATTAGGTGAAGCACGGTCAACAAGGAACGGAGCGATTAGCCATAACGATGAGTAGTTAAAACAAATTCAGCATCGCTGAATACTCACTACCCATATGTTTTGCAATCAACACACTGCAGGTGACTAGTCGCAGGGTTGATCACATTTTGTTGGAACAATCTAGACTACTAAGCAGAACTTGCTCGACTTATCCAGCGTGTTCAGGAAGGCCACAGGCATGTAGTGAAGGTGTTAGCAAGAAAATGTATTGTACTTTCAGTTTCAGTAAAACGTGATGACTGTTATCTTTCTATAATTTATAAGTGAATCAAGGCAATCACAGTCCAGTATGCTGGTGTATCTGTTAGAAACATCAGATTAGTTCGGCGTTTTCACGTAACATGATATGTGTTCACACATGTCTGGTGCTGATGGTTCTCTGTTAATCGAAATCATAACAGCGCGAAATTTGATCATGAAAAGCAAATAGGTTTCACGTAAATAATCATAATTTAAACAAAATTAGAAATCTATCCTCGTAGATTCAGGTGTGACTTGACGGTCCACTAAACCAACTAGTCTCAAATCTCTCATACATCCAACTACAAGTAAGTAAGAGTCTTGTCAGAAACTGAAGTATACGACAGACTTCATTTAGTCTGGTCCAAAGTGTGATATTTGATATATAACAGTTTTCGAGATTGCTTGACACGTTATCAAACTATTAGCCCATGTGCCACACCTCAGAAAATAAGGCATGTCATCAAACGTACGGATCTACTAAAGGTGCCCTTCTGGACTTGTGTCACCTCAAAAGCGAAGACAAATTTGCATTACTCGCTGTAAAATTACCAAGTGCAAATTTGCTGGAAGGCAGTTCAATAATAGAATGGCTGAAAAATGCATATTCCTGAAGCGACCCGGTTGTTCTATTAATTGCCTGTTCAAACAAGTTTGTTATTCTTTCGGAGTGTTGTGTTGTTTGTGTTGTGGCAGTATATTAGCTAGACTCAGTGAACCCTCAAATACCCATTTTCACCTGTTTTGCAACTTGAGAATTTTCTTCAAGAGCAAAAACAGCCGGTTCTCACATAAGTTGTTCATTTGACAAAATGGGTACTTAAAAACAAACAAAAATGTATTTTTCAAATATACTTAACTGTATTGACAAACAGTCACTGTTTTTCATGTTTGCTCTGCAATTTATAGCCACGTGTATTGGCATTATCAACGCTATTTCAATTTTCCTGCTTGATTTTTCACCAATAGTCGTATATAAACGTAGTTCGATAAACGGTGTACTATACGGTTTAGGTTGCATCTGCTTGAGTCTAGTTGGAACTATTTTTCACTTCACCCCGGCGTACAATACAGCTATTGTTGCACCGCGCAGAGCTGGAGATAGGGCCGATGACAGAATTCGGAAGATAGCATAAGTTGTATCATTAAGTTAGAAAAAACAGGAACGAAATTGCTCTTCTTCAGAAGGCACCACCCCAAGTGATATTCTTGGTCGACTGATTCAGCATGTGACAATATGGCTTGTTTCGTTAAGAAATGTAAAAATTACTGATGAGTAGTCGATCAAATGTGAGTGATGGTCAACTTGAAAATGTAAAAATAATTTTATGATCTAATTTCCTTCTCAGAACACTCACAGGCATTTACAATTTTTGTACATTTCATCTGAAATCAGGCTTTACAGAAGAAAACTTGAATAGTATACCCTTTAGAAAGATCTAATTTGGAAATTTAAAAAACCATTTGAAAAAGGTGTTCTCTCGTTTCGTGTTTTAGAAAGAAGATACACTTCATGCGATAAGAAATGCGTGTAGACAGAGTTTTTGAAGATATTTTTCCATGATAGTGTTGTACGTGTGAGCATATCGAAACAGACCAGATGTGGAATATTCGACAGCAGTGAGGCATTTAAGGGCTAAGGCAGCCGATAATTTGGGAGTTCACCACTGCGAGCGAAGTCTCGTATTAACAAGTGTCGACTGCAGGGAACTAATCGAATGACGCAAGCACCGACTACCGATCCTGCTTCAGCTAAGTTTTACAGTTATTGGCAAACAAATGCGTAAACAGGGAGAGGAGAAAATCTGGTTACCCAATAATTCTGAGCTGTTTTGTTTGCAGTCCAGCAAGCAGATTTGCTTTGAGTCCATATTTCATCCTGTTCATTAAAATGTGTAAAACTTTTTACTGTACAACAGTGAAATCGCGTAACTTGTACCCTACATAAAGGTCACGCCGAGTGGTCCTTTGTTACCAAAAAGACCAAAATGACAGCGTTTTAAATTATTTTACGGAAAAGATCTACCGTATGGTGTGAGCAATGTAATCTTCTAACTTGAACTTAAGGTCGGTTGGTTCGTCAGAAAAGAGACAGCAGGCTGTCAGTGAAGTCAAAATCGTGAGTCCACAAATCAACATGAACCTAATTAAGAGTTGTCAACCTGACGGACAGTATTTTACACTACTTATGATCTCAAAACCCACCACAAACTTACAGATATTCACTAGTCGCAGAAAGTCAATGGTAGATTGTAACACCAGTAAACTCCTAGTGTTTCATTTTACCCATACAGCTGATGAACAACTTTCTTCCCGCATAAGCTAATTAGCCCTATTTTCAGGTAAAAACAACGCGTGTAAGGTGACAGAACGTAGCTCAAATGGGAGATTTTTGGCACTAATTGTTGAGTAGATCTCAACTCTGACAGCCAGTTTGGACAGAAGGATCTCGATCATCATGCCAGGTCACATTTCTATTGCTAATACCTCGCCGATAATCAGCTAATGCACTTGTTTCTACTGAACCACCTGCTGTTCATTCTGAACGTTTATTCTGAACCTGCGTTTATTCTGGCTAATATTCTGACGCAATTCTGCCGACTAACAAATAAACGGGACCGCAATAATTTAACGAACGGACATTGCGTTACTCCACAACTGACCTGTTTTCTTCTTATAGACCAGAATGATTCCCTGTTTTCCGCCTCCTGTGCTGCTTCACTAAATATGAGGTATCTCCTACCGGGAGCCACCGCAAACCCGTGAAATCGCAGTTGAGGTCCGGGGTTAAATTGAAAATGTCCATGATTTCTGGTTTCAATCAACTGGCGCCACCATTCGATTGGCTTCTGCTCTTTTCTTGACGGATCACTGTCAATCCTAAGAAGATTTGCAGGAGAGTGGAATGAGGGGAAAACTGTACGTAATTGAAATCCGGGAGAATGACCGCTCACTGTCGAATAGACTAGAAGGAAATGTCCGTCTGTGTAAAGAAAAAGCGTTATGAATGTGTTGCTGAAAAAAAGTGATCTGAAGCAGAAGTTTACAAGACGTACTTTAGAAAGCTTTGGCAAACACCTACATGGTTTCAGTGAGCTAGTCACTGCTTAGATGTTGGCTCCAAAAGGTTTGAAACTAAGGAATTCGTCTTACCTACTGACAGGTTAATGGACAGCTGAGATGGTACTGCTGGGGTACTCCTATTTGGTATGAATCAATAGAAACGTACAGTTGAAAAACCAAGCTGTATCCAAATGTATAGCAATTCGAAATCGTCATGACAAGTTGCAAGAGATAAAGTTGAGCCTTCAGGGAACATTCGTAGGTTACCGATACATGTATTAACAAATATTATCTACATTCGTTGATAACACTGCGACAAGGAGATAGAAAGAATGTGAGCGTTTGCCTCGCAGGCAGAATGTGATTGCGCCACCTGGTCGTTTTATTTGGCCTCTTGTGACTGGGAAGAATTTGGGTAAGATAAACACAGGAATACGGATATTTGAATCAAATAAATATGAGGTAGTGTAAGTCGTACTTCTTAATCTAAACAATCGTCGAATTAAAATCCAATAGTTCTGTACGATCAAGTTAAAGACGTTGTAATTAAATTGCCTGATTAGACTGATACGGTGTCCAGAAGTGTATATGAGAGAGAGAGAGGTGACTGCGCCATGATCTTGCGGTGGCCAAAATGTGGTATCCCGTCTACAGTAACTCAAGGAAACGGTGTGTAGTGCTGTGTGTTACGAACTTCAACTCAGTGCCTGGTTCTGTATGTATCACCACTTCTTTATATAACTATTAAATTAACAGAGACCGGTACGAGCAAGTATGTTATTAATGTGCGCCGTAATTGTTTAGAAAACGGCATTGACTCATGCTCAAACTGAGAGGAAATAAAAGCCACCTTATACTTCCAGCTCGCTCCATCATACTACTAAGTGTGAAGCAAGCGTCACTCACCTTTGACAACAGCCTTCGTATCCTTACAGGTTTTCCGATAATTCCTCCTTGGAAAAACGCAAAACCCTGAGATCATTCTTGTTTGAGCTTGTCAGCAATGCATATGCTTACCACGGTCTACAACTGACCCCTCTTTCATGAATTCGCTTGTTCATTTACTTTTTTACGTTGAACACATCTACTATCTGAACTACAATGACCGATCGTTTATTGTAAAATCGGTCAGCAAACTTAATCAGTTCTGAACTTCAACTTAGGAAGAAGTCCTAAATGCCGGTTCATTGTTTAGGATTGATGCATCAGCTACTGCGCCTAATCTCAAGAAGCTCGGAAGATCTTGGTTTTATCCACACGAGGATGGAGTCGTGTCGACATCTGAATAATAGGTCACGAATACTAAAAGGTTCATGATAGAATGGTGAACACCGTTGCCTTATTAAAGTGTGACCGGTGTTCTAGTCCTGGGTACTAGCAAGGATGTGCACTGCTGACGAACTCCACCAAAAGAGAAACTGCAATATGGTGTTTCTTTCGGAACGGAAATAGCCTTGATAAATTTTCATCAATGCTCGACTCACTTCGTCATATTTCTTGTTACTCATTATTTACCAGACTACCAATTAACCATTTACGTTAGTTCGATTTAGAGAGATATCCTATTTATGGGACATCCAGTAGACTTGAGAGGATAGTAACTACATCTCCTCATAAGACGATCGGACAGTTTGCACACTGTTCATAGATTATTACCGCTTAGCGATAGCATGCGATAGTTCGGCCGTGCTAGTGGTCGTATTCAACGATCAAAATGGAAGCGTCGTTAAAGTGCAAATCCTGGCTACGACAAACATCTACACCTCCAGTGATCTCTATCAAGAACACATTGCAATTACTGTACTTCTCAAAACGAGCCGACCGAAACTTCTGTTTGAATTAAAAGGTTAGAGGTGAACCACGAGTGGTATTCAACGTGTGCCAGCAAAAAAATATGAACAAACAGTCAATAACAAACCACTACTTTCCTAAACACGGCTAACTCTATACGTATCTGTAGTAAAGCACATGTACGGATTTGGCGACTATCGTGAAAGTCAAGAGCTAGTAATATGTATACCATACCAGAAGAGTTTCGGGGTCATTTGCGCATTCGGCACGCTTAAATCCTTGTCTGTTGTATAAAACTTGCCGCAGCGATTATCTACTCCCCCAGCTTCACAGCCTCTGTTAGGACGGCTTTCTACTACACCGAAAAACACGAATGTCTGTTTGGCATTGCTGAAATCGACCTACGGTAGGATTGGCACAATTTCATGAGCACGACTTACGGTTTCCTGTGATTAAGTTACATCCGAACAAACGGCCGCAACCCGTAACTAAAAGCCAAACGCTCAACTTTCCCATAACCAGTAATATATCTTCTGGAGTTACCACAAAAGTGTACTCAAGTGCAACATACATCAAAATTATTCTTTCCACCAAAACTTTGAAACAAACATCTTCTCTGACAAGGAGGTGTTTAAACCCCAAAATATCAGGTGCATCAAACTTCTTAATAAATTGAGGAATGTACACGCTGTAGGCTCTATTAGTCGAAACAATGGGTTGTAAGCCTACGACCTATTTGGCTGCAAATCCCAGGCTAACCTTCAAAGGCAATACGATAATCAAGTCCGTTAGCGGTAATTCCCCATCGCGCGGAATACACCACAATCATGTTTGAAATAATGTTGTGAAGCGAAACGAACAAACCAACTAACTGGTTCACTTCCTAGTCAAACATGTTTCGAATATCAATAGAGTTCTAGTACACTCATGCAACAATCATGTTGCAGCTGGATTGTTACATCCTGGCCGGTCATGCTTTAGGATGCGGAACAGCGCGATAGCGAGGTTTGTACATACTGTTTCTTGTGCACATAAGAACGAAGCGTTCAGTTGTACTTTGAACGCCTCATTCGTGCCCAGAATTCTGTATTGGCATTTCGCTGCTTCTGAGTAACAACGGTAAACTTGTTGATTCGAGTGAAAAGAGAGAGCTGCGATGACGACGCAAATGGGATCGAAGAATCTTTTATGGGCTCCACTATTAATTTAGACTGGGTGGTGCTCGTTAACAAGTTCAGACAAGTGGTCTACGTAAGCAGTTCCGCAATGACCTTTAACTGTAGACATAAACGTGAAGTGGAGTTACAACGAACGAAAACTTGGTTGATACCAAAAGTCATAACGACGAGGATACTGAGTCTTCTTGTGATTGTTTTAGAAACTTTGGATAATTAGCAAATTCACAATTTCTCTTCCGCTAGAAACGTATTATCTTCCTTCTCGGGACGTCGCATGACCTCAGCTATATCTTGCTGCGAGTAAACGTTTTACAAGCATAATATATGTCAACGGAGAACCTCTGCCTGAAGTGAACACAAAACGGTCGAAAATTTACTCAAAACAACACAGTTGTGTGTGGGCCTCAATTTGACTTTGATTATCACGTCACACCTCAAAAACAAGCCTTCATATCCTACAACCGATGTTTGCGCGTACCCACTTGTTTGCTTATGTCGAGCAGCTGTAGGTGGTCATGTTAACAGGCAAATGTCTGGTGCAACAAGTGAACATCGTCAGGTGTGGTTGAACAGTGAGTTGATCAACAAAATTCCAGGCGCAATCCTCGCTCACGTGATTAATTCTAATCAGCCTGTCGGTGAGAAACGAGGCTTTCAAACTGTCACCCGGATGCGAAGGGATCGATCCAAGAATGACGAGATTCCAGATGCTGACATTTGCCAGAAGCATTAGTATCCAAGTCATCAACTCATATCTCTGCGCTTGGCAAAAGTTCGTTGGAACACGACCTTCCTTTGCACACACCCACTCAAGCTCAACATTTGGAACTTTGACTGTATAGTTGCTAGCAGTCAAGTAATTTCTGTCCGTCAGTTTTCTTAGTGAACCAATTAGTTGTTGTCATAGTTATCGTGACGATCAAATATATAAAACCAAACTTTCCGCCTTGTATGTTTAACGTGTATTTTAGAAACGAAGAGGAAAAGACTTCATTATGGTTCATATTCTGTGTATATATTCCGGTGGTTCTATCTATCAAGCAGTATGTGGCCTTCTTTTTGGAACAGTCAGAAAAGGCTAGTGAAGTAGAAATATTAGTCATTGCAGATTTTTCCTCATACTTTTTATGTTGAGAAGCCCCATCTTTTGTACACAAAGAAACGTTATGTGTAGACCTCGCAGCCGCCGTGCTCTGCCGCCCAAACAATGATCGATCGAAATGTAGGGTTTCAAATGCGTGGTGATTGTTGTATGAGTGCATCGGAGTTCAGTCACTGTTTCTATCCGGAACTTGGTTGACTTCATGTGAACTTGGTCCTCGGTTCACTCTTTCTGCCTTGACGTTATTGTTCCCAATATTCGAGATTTATTTTGCATGATAGTGAATTATTACTAGTGAAGCTTGTTCGCTTTGCTTCACTTTTGCCCAAATTGGAGTAATTTCCATAGTAGTACTTGGCAAAATACCACCGGTCTATTAAGTGGCAGGTGAAACAGTTGAAACAAGTATGGCTAAAACTTGAGGGTTTTGTGCACAAACACCTTCCACTTTAATGTGCAACGATGACTTCACCATCAGAATCCAAGGAGTAGAAACACATCCTTGGAATTAATATCTAGTTGAATGAAAAAAGGCCCACTAAGGACAACCCAAGATTTGAACACAGGGTTTATTTTGTGTGCTGCATTCTACCCTTAATAAATCCTTTCGTAATATTTAGTCAGTCACAAATAACCACACCTTAGTTAGGTGTATTGTAACGTGCGCATTTACCGTTCGAAAAAATTGCTGTTAAAATTCATGCCGTATGTGAGTTCTCGAGTTTCTGAATTGATAGACTGACGAGTCACTTTTGAGCTACACAGGGCAATGTAATTTCACTTTTTGTGTGCTGATAAAAGAAGTGTTTGAAAACTTTTAACTTCTGGCTGTTGAATATAACACATATGATTAATAAAATGCCCTTTTCCTATTTTCGCAGCATTATGAACATGATTACGGATAAGGTTTGAGTGAAGCGCACATCGCTGTCACTCGCCAACTTGTTTTAAACTTTTACTGGCATTTTCGGATTTTTGTCCTCATCTGCATAGCGTTAAGTCAGAACTGTCGTCATTCATAAAGTCTGGAGCTCGTCAATTGAACCTCATGTTTGTCAGAGAGACTAGTGTTGACGTGAGAAATAATGGGGAGGCAAGAAGTAGTTTCAAAACAACTATCACCATTTGAACGTTCAACTGCCGTGTTGAAGCGCGGTTGTTTTTCCACATTCTTGAAAAAGGTTTTCCAGGCCGCCGTATAAATGTCCGAACAGAACACCTCACAAGTGAGTTGATACATATCCCGTGGATCAGTTTCGACATATTACATCGTACGACGAAATATGGATTAAAAATTTTCGTTTTCGCCATGAAGACTGCATCAATTAAAGAACGTTATAATTCCTCAATTTTTTAAGACTTCACGAAAAGAATAAATATTTATTTGAAAACTTCTATTTTCTTGTCATACGTGTGAGACTTTGAAAAACTGATGGATGCCATGGGTTATACCTTAAACTAGAGTTTGAGCTACTTCAACATCACCTACACAACAAGTAAAACAATTTAAAATACATTGTTCTCTTCATTTCATATCAACTACATATCAAATTAATTTTGTCAGTTTTCAGTTTGAAAACATTCTTTGTGTAGCCTTGTGAAACCACTGGACACACGGTTTGGAGAATGCTGTCGATAGAGTTCTTACCGCCGGCTTGCAACTCCGCACCTGAACTCAAGCAAAACTTTTCGTTAACACTCACAAACGTGCCCTTCGGAAATTTTGTGCAGCAGGGAACGATCGCAGAAGTGCTATAAACGTTTTTGGCGGCAGACCGAAAATCTGAAGATACCTGATGAGCAAGGTGAAGCCGAGGCTCTTAACCGATGGGAAATCTGCTATTAGATGGACTCCATCTGTCCAATAGTCACGGGCACAGGATCCTAGACCACAACCAAAATACTAGGACTCATAGGCTGCAAGAGGTCAGTCATCCACACTTTAATACTGATCCAACCGTCTTTTGCCAGGTACTGTCGAAATCGTTATAATAAGTGTTATTTGGGGAACATTCAGAGAAAATTTGGTAACTTTATTTTAGACTTCAAAATTGATACTGATATATAAATATGCCATACCAACCAGCTTCAACCCATAGATATCTGCGAACAATCACAAAAACCAGTCTCTACTAGAAGTCCTACTGGGTGGTTTTGACTTCCCTGACCCCAACCTGTGTTAACAACAGCTAGCACACTCAACCCATCACATGAGCTGCTTCCCAGATGATGGACGGTTCGAGTAGGAATTCTAATACTCTCAAGTAAATTTATACCCCATCTCCATCCTATTATCAACATCCTTAAGGAGGTGTTATGATTTGGGTAACTCTGACCCGAAGAATACTCTTCAGCGAGATCGTTATTAAGATGAGCACCAACGTGTAATTCAAAAAAGTGTTTGCCCACTCACATGCCCTCAAAGTTTTTTCCAATGTGCATGTTGTTAAGTGAAAATTATGATGGATTAGCGCATTATTCAACGGCCTAGGCAGTTTTTACATGAGATCACAACCGAGAGTCAACCAGTTGACTGGACGATGACCAGTGTTACGTGCTGTCGACAAACACTCTTTTTCAACTTAGCTTCCTCCCGTGCTAAGCTTGTTTGGACTCAAAAAAGTGCGGAATAACGTGCACCAGACAAACAGAAATTCATTATTAATCAAAGATTGAAGCGATAACTGTGATGTACATTTTGACGAAGGCGATCAACATGTTTCTTTTGTGATAAATGTTAACTCCAGCACTACTCACTTGCACCGAATACGTTTATCACTAATATGCGGGGTTCACTACGACAGGGTATGGCGAGTCCGTGCGTCGACAGAAGATCTAATCGCGCAACGCGAAACTGTTCTCCTTTAACTTTACCGAACGATATTCTGAAGTTCGTTCTTCACAATGGCTTAGTTGTCACAGAGTTCTCTGATAACATTTTTGGAGATGTCTGATAATCCATGAGCACTCTCATATCGCCGCAGCAATGTCGCCAGCAATTCCAGATAACAGTGCGGTAACCGACCGAAAATACTGTTGCTTTCCTCAGGAAAATCAACCGTTTCGCTAGTCTATATTGTAACAGAATGAGCGGGTGCTCAAATAACTGGTGGTCTAGGCGTTCAACACGGATTTTAAACGCAATTTCGAAAGCTAGAAAAATCGATTTTTAGATGCTCACTGTATGACCAATACTTCTGACTTAGCCCGAGTGGACAGTATGATGTACAAGTCTGGGAGTTGATTACACAGACAGAACTACTTTTTACATTTGTAATAAATGCGAAATGGATCACTTTCAGTGAGCATTCATCAAGATCATCTCAGAAGTGAAATATAAGTCATTTTGCATGATGATAAACGCCTTAACCGTTATCTTATCTCCTATGCTGTGGTTTTCTACTATTTCTTGGTTTCGCTTTATAGTGGCAATGCCTTGATTTCTTGCCATTCTTTTGACGGTAACACTCGTGAAACACGTGAACTTCATGAAATCCGTAATTGCAATTTATTCTTCGCTCTGCGCAAGCAACTTTGCTGAATCTGAAATCAGATACGCTTTCAAGAACTGGAAACGAACGGGTTTGGTTCTGTCAACCGACAATCCGTTTGTATTTTGTGATCAAAAGTCTGAAGAAAAGTAATTATCCGATTATTAGGTGATCGTTTGAGCCACCTACATTAATTAATTACTTTCAGCTTAATAATAATAATAAATTCTATCATGTAGGACAATTTTGTTTCAAGTTGTCGAGCTTTTTCAGTTGAATTTACTCCCAGAAATGCTTAGCAGACTACCAGACACACTTCGACAGAATCAGAACCAGTTCACAAAATCCACTAATATTTTGTAATAGTATGATAGCCTGGACAGGGAAATAGTTCTTGGTCATATGGGTCTACTGAATACTTTGTTCACATCCTTTACTAGATTTTCTCCCCTCAATGGTTGCCGATTCGTTTCCTTGTCCTGAAGAACGTGTTATTTGGATAGTGACATTTCCACTATTTGCTCTCATAATCAACTGCAGAAAATCCAGGTTTTAGACTTGTTCTACTATTGGAGATGAAAACTCACGTGTGAATTAAATTTTCTGTTGATCTCACATTCAAATGAGTTGGTAGGCAAATGTAGAAAATCAGAGCACTTTGATATACACGCTGAATATTTTTTAACGCAATGAAAGATGGAATTTCTCGCTAAAACTTTCTCTAACACCATTTCTTCCTGGTAGTATGGTAATTAGGCATTTAAAGCATATATGGTTGGCTACTGTGAGAAGGTTCTGAAAATTCAGCTTAAGTTACTCATGAGTGTAGTTGTTGCATGATTTGATATTAATTCACCATGACATTGATGTTAATACTAGCTGTTTTTCCCATTAAAATTCCAACTTAAACAAACCTAGGAAATATCTTTTGCTGACCTCGTTGTAAACGCGGATCAAGTTTTCCTTACCAAAAGGATCCTATGCAAAATGTAGCTTGTGTGACGGAATAAGTAAGAGTTTACTAGGGACATATGCAAAACCATATCCTCGTTCAGCCGTCCGTATCATACCATTATTGCCTTCGTTGTCAGTAGTTGTTGAAACATTGTGTTATTTTTGGCAAGTTCATCAGGGCGACAAGAAGAATCACACTGACAGCTGCGGGCACTTCGTTTATTCTCACCAACCGATTGCATGAAACATTTGGTTATATAGGTTAGGCCCGTGGCGACTAAACATTGAAGTGAAAGAACATCACAAGGATGCAATCGGGTTAGCTTCCACGGTGGTGAAGTCGGTCGCGATGCTTGATTAACAATACCCCGGAGAACACCAACAACCTAGGATTGCGAGTGCGCATTATTACTGTAAACGAAGTTGCGTGGTCAACCACATGACCTGTTGCAATTGAATGTTGCATGATCGAAGACGCCGGACGTCCGTTCCGTCGTTGGTATTCTGACCCGCGTTGAGTCAGTGTTTGCACTAGTCACTTGTTGAATAGGTATAGAACAAGTGTAATGGACACCGGTCGTTCAAGTGTGTAAGATTACCTTAACAATGTTTAGTGCATTGCACGGCGGACCTTGGATCGACAGAGTCAGTCATAAGTCTCAAAGTAAGGTAACGTTCTTGAATTCAGAAAACTGATTGCAAGTATCCTGGAATTCCTTTCCAACAACACCTGATCGCACAACCTACCGCCTAGGTAAGGACAAAAAAAGCTACTGGTTTATCTCAACAAAACTTAGAACCTAGCTACTCAAGTATCCATGTAAATATCAACCTGTTTGTCGTGTCACAGAACCAGCCATTTAGTTGTTTATTCGTGGGCACGTGGTTTGTCCATTCACAATTTGTTTACGTGTGATACGTGCGATAGAGGTTAGAACTGTGTACAGTGTAACCAGATCTATCGCGTGAGATTATCACTCGATTGTTTGTCAGATAATCCGCCCAAAAAGTACTTAAAATTTTCTTACACGTGTTATTTAAGGATCAGAGGCTGTACTGGATGAAGTTCGGAAGTTGTTTTTTGCATTAATCTGGTCGATCGAATTAATCAGCGTGCTTTTAGAACTAGCACATATGCACAGAATGTCCTCTCATGATTGCATCTTCTGATTAGAATTAAGAAAGCTGCGCATAATTACATTTGTGTATGCGTAAATCACAATTGTGATTAAGGTCACAGTTTTCCATGCACTACAGGACCGTAGAGATGAGATCCGATTGAGGAATCCCTTTTTTCACTAAGCTAAGGAGCAAGTCTTCTTAGGTATTGCACATACCAAGCGACAAACAGATGTATAATGCATTCGCAGGGGTATTTTCATCCAACTTGACGGTATGTACACCAGGATAAATACAGAGGTTTGTGCAACATTTAGACGAATCTTTGCTTGCAAGTTCGTGTTGCTGTTTCGATTAGCATCATGATGAGTTATTTATAAATTTATAGAAAAAACGAACAAATGTCAATAAGGGAAACCTATTCAAGCGTTCTGAATCTTACGCGTGTCAACTGAGACGCGGAAGGTTCGATTTTGGAAAGTGCCAGGACGATTGTCAGAAAACCGATGGTGCGATTTCACTCGGATGTCGCAGCACCGTCCCCGAACCTTATTTGCCTACTGTCGTAGTCAGACTCCTTCCCCAGTTCCCCGTGATTGGTTGTTTCCACCGGTATATTTCCACTGGTATATTGCTAGTTTTGAGTGTTATTGCATTTTTGCCTTCTGGTTAGTCACTTGCTAAAGATCAGTCTTAGTTGCTTGCTATTAGACATCGTAGAGCATATCGTACTGGGCTCCCTAACCACTATCATTAACATGCACATATTCAGTTGCGTTTTTCTGGTCATAGTGTATTGAGGGGTTTTGAACAAAGTGCACATGACTGTCGCGTCAGTAGTTTGTATTGTCACTGCAGAACGTGAAGAACACAAGCACTCACAGTTACTTAAAATAAAGGTGGACGTGAGAAAAAAATATCGAGAGTGTGAGCGTGGGTTGCAGAACAGCGACATACTTATGAATACACCTCGAGGATTCTGAAAGGACATCATATATCCCGCAAACTTTAGAATATGCAGTTCGGTATTGAACAGTCCTTCAGATATAAAAACATGCAACTCATTCGGTAAGCATTTGTGCCGGAAAATACTTGAAGTAGCATACAACAGTGTTGAGTTTGATGCAGCTGTATGGCCGAAACCATCGTTCACCTCTAGGCCAACTATCCACCTTTATCTCAATAGCTTCGTGTCTGGCAATGATGCCTCATTTTGTATTACTTTCTTATTTGTAGAAAGCAGATTACATTGATTGTACAAAAACAAGCTTATGGGGGAAATACGTGAACACCATCCAGCTTAGTCGACGAAAGCACTGCAAAGGGAGATCTCCAGTGCGGTTTACGCTCAACTAGTTGACTTAATGTGAATATTTCGTTTAAGTCGATCTACAATGTCATACCTGTTTACGTGGGAGATGTGAGTTATATTCTGTCTGCTATGGATAACATCAGGATACGGATACAAAATCCTACTATCTGAGCTCCGAATTTTTTTCATCAAAGCATAGTAACCATGTCCATAAAGTCCAAGTAACATTAGATTCATACTCTAATATGCTTCATACAATACACAGTTTTGAATTATTACTGTCTCTAATGCCTTATATTCGGCATGAGTACGACAACCAAAATGAGCTTTTTCGTCACGTTTTTGTTTTCTGTCACTTGTGTTTCTCGCCCTTTTAAAACAGAGGTACTGCCTTTTTTATGGAAGTCTAAAGCATGTGCGTATAGCGAATGAAAAATTACCAGTTACTTCAATTTTATTACTGGCCGACGTAAACCATAGTTCACTACAAGTAACTTGCTGCTAGAGAGATTAACCCTTTCTACTTTACCCCAATTCAATTTCAATGTTAAAAAGATCATCACGGAAATCACGAAATTATTATTAACATTGTTAATACAACCCTAGGGCAAACAAGCAGTTTTGAATAAATTTAGACATGCAGTCCGGTAAGTTAGTACTTTTGTAGACTGCTGAAAACATCAAACCGGTTAGAAACCGTGATCTTATGCAAAAACCCCTTCCAAAATAACACTTTTACCGACATCTTTTTACATCCTGGTGATTTAATATCCCCTTGTTGCGACCTCCCATCCGCAGCACTACCAAGTGCAAGTTTTAGTGGCACTTCTCACAGCATTCCTCTGGAAAACAGGATTTCTTAGTCCCATTATAATCAGAAGTGAAATTGGTCTGCACCATAGTCTACAATGTTCTCTCGTCATTAACGTGAACTAATGAGGTAATACACTTCTGTTTTGAAGTTAAACACCACTCACACGTGGACTCAGCTTTTGCATTCAAGCAGACTACTCGTTTGCCTCCGGAAAATGTGGTAAGAATGGAAAATCCATTTGAATGTGACAACTTTGACCAAATGTGAGCAATGTTCAAACTGAGCCCGATCAAATCCCCGATCATTCAGTAATATGTAGACAGCTGGTCACCAAGGAATCAGTGAAGCCTGAAGATTTGAGAAGGAAGCAACATCTTAATTTTGCCAGGCTATTCAGCGAGTAATTTGTAAACATATCTGCTCTAACAAATTCCATACTTTGCGTAATGTAAATTCGTGAAAAAAATTTATTGTGGACCAAAAACGTAGGAAGTCACTGACGTGCGCATCGTATTGATACGTGACGATTGGATTCCTAAAAATTGCAACTGTGAATTTTATTTAGTTTTCAAGACACTGGCAACCTTCTTGGTTTCGTTGCAGGATGTCTGCATCAGGTTTTGCAATATCGTAGCTAAAATATTTTACAGCTGTTTATATGGATAAATAAGCCGACAAGTCTATCTGTAAAGTTCGCGATAAATTTCACCAGACCTAGGCGAATCTTATTCACCATTTAACATCCAGAGATAAACAAATCTGTTGCAAATATAGTAAATTACGAAGTTTTGAGAGCTTGATATGTAAAGAGTTGGTTGTGTGAGCATACACGTAACAGAATTTGAGCCCAGACTGATTACGAACATACAAACGTTGAAATATTTTGTTGTGTTGGGTTTGCGACTCAGGATTTCAAACTAAACAGGTCTCCAACGTATTTTATACCCACTCAGTTCTTCTAAACAGAGATAAGCAGGACTAAATTATAACTGGATGGTTAATGGCGGAATGCTATACCAGGCCAGCATCAAGCAAAGTAATCTGATGATACAGACCTGTTGTCTCTTCTTCAATGACACTCGGAGATTTTGGGACGGTGTTCCTTTAAAGACTTCTGCCTGATCCAGCATTTAACGATAACAAGCAGGTAGCCTACTGAACCCCTAGTTTAACTGGTAGTGGCATTTCCACATCGAAACATTTTATTTTCTGTCATTAGATAATAAAACGAACAGTATTCGCACAACCGCGAGGCTTTGAGTAAGCTAGGTGGGAACAGTTTTGATTATTAAGCTTAGTCTGTCAGTGTGAACTCCAAGCTTTCTAGTTATCTTTACAACTGACTGGTTAACTTTCAACGGTCAGTATATCATCATTAAAACTAGTTGTCATTTTTCCAAACAACGATCTTTACTCATTTATTTGTGGACTTCCAGTGTGTCATCTGTAACGAACATACTTTCAGTTTTGTTATGTAATACGCATAGAGATTGTAGTAAATTTTTCACCACCAACCAACCCAAAATTTATTCTTTTATTTTCGCTCGTGCGGTTTTATCGTTCACACTGCATGACGGTTCGTTCATTTTATCGAAAGGTTCCCCACTCTACCAAAAAAGGGTCGCAGCTACTTCGATTACCTACTTCTGCGTTACTGTATAATATATCCGAATATCCCTCTTATTTCCAAAGTAACCCGACAAAAATGTCCCTCTTTCAGTTATTCGGTTTGGACTTTTGTTCGCCACACAAAATAGGTCGAACCAAGGCTTACCACATAAAAGTTTTATGCGAAGACTGTGTCATCATTTCCATCCGTTGGTAGTTCAGGCCCACTTATAAACATGAGATCTTGAAGTTTCTCATTACAATAACAGCATCTGACACAATTTTGTTATCTTGTTTTGAAGAAACGTCTTGCCGCTTAAAATAAATTTTAAACAAGGTCCACGAGAATGCATCTCTTATCCAACTTTCAAATTTGCCCGTTACCTCATCAAACTCTTCTTCCCGTTGTTTAGTGAACCTACTTTACTGCGAAACTTCTGCTAACAGAGCTTCCGTTATCCCATTCATTGCTCATTCTTTTTGAATAAATCCAAAGCACCTTTCAACGTGTTTCTTTTCCACGTTATTTGATTTATCATGCTTCAGTATTCTTAGCAAAGAGCTTTGTCTGTTTCAAGTTCACATTTTGATTAAAATCGTTTAACTGTTATCGCTAAATGTTTTTCTTTTGAGAAACTGGCGAAATAATTTCGATTTTTATAAATAATGAGAACTGAAACTAATCGTTCGCCAATCCACTGGAAGCGTTCGTGACACATCATTTAGGAAAAACAGTGTGTGAAATGAGTAGCACTCGCAAATGATAGCAGCTCACTGAGACCCCTAAAGCATGCAGGTAGCCGCTTCCAAAATATCCGTCCACTTGTGAGTGATGTTCGATTCACATTAATCAGAGTTACCCCGCTACTTGTCACTATTGAAAGGTGCGTACATCTTTTCGTCACAAGCAATGTTTTACGGACGGTGTTTAGTGGGTAAAAGAGCTTAGGCCAGTAACAACTATTTGGAGTATGAAACTCTTTGGAGAATACCCCTTCTGCTGAACCAAGCAATAATCGAACTGATCTAGATGGTGTATTCGCTTGCGAGTGATCACCAATGAAAATTCAAACAGCATTTCCTTTTTAGGCCTCATAACGCTTAACGTCATTGTAGGAAACCTAAAGAACTGAGTACTTCAACCGGTTGTGGTGCGAACGACAGAAATCAGACTATTTTAATCCGGGGTTGAAATTTTGTGACCAAAACTTACACAAGGAAGCCTGCATAAACGTCTTATATAAAATCCCCTGATGGTGTTGCATACACAAAATTTATTATGTTAGAAATCAGGTTTCGGAAACACCATCTGGTTTGAAATCGTCGTAGTTGACAATTCCACCGGAAATGAGCTGGCATTCGTCCGTTGCGCTTCCAAATATTCATCCGGTTGACTATATCGACCGCATTGTGTATCCTGAACGCACAATGGGGAGTGATCGTTTGTCATAAAAGATTTAAGTTTTTTATTTAATTGTCTGTAAACTGTAGTTGTGCTTTCTACACAGCCTGCGTAGAAGTGTTTGTGAGTGGAAGTTCAGTGAGGTGGGACGAGAGCAGCATGAAAGTCACTAGGAATATGAAGTAATAATATTTAACAGTGTGTTATTCAGGGTCATAATTCATCATCGTCAACTGAATTCAGGAGAATACAGTGAAAATTGCTAAAAACCCCACTAAAACTATTAGTTCCACAGTCCGCTTCTCCTTACCAGCGATCTGTCACGTGTGTCCAGACTAAAACTGTTGTCCATTCTATCTGCCCATGAAATTCTGTCATCTGCTATCCCCTGATGTTATCACAAAATAAGAGCACAAAAATTATATATATATTAGGTTGTCAAGCAGATTAAGTGCATTCTGGGGGGACCGAGGCTAGATATAAGTGAATGTGAACAGAACTTCAGAACGATCTCTTGAGATTATCTCGTTCTGTCATTCAGCGACACCTTCAGGGTCCGCACAACTAACTTACTACACTTGCCTCTTACGTTAATGTTTTGAATGTTTGTAAAGTTTGGCAATTTTGCACTATTTTTCATCTGATACGCCTTAGTTTCCACACTGACTATCCAGGTTTGTCGCCCGTACCTCCTCAGAAATGGCATTGAAACTACTCACTACTGTACTTATACCCACTAAAATTATGTTAACTCTTCCTGCGTTCTCAACAGGATTTGCAGTATGATATGGCAACCGCACTCTTCGAAAAGAACTTTATCTTCATTTAGGCTCTGTGATTAGTTCAAATAAAACAAGCAGATTTTACGTCGTGAAATAAGAAAACATTTACTCATACACGAGGGAAATCCAATACGGAACGGCCGATCTAAATCTGTAATATTCACATTTCTAAGGGGTGTATTGAAACGTGGCTTGATTGGGCTCACTGAGAATATCAATCCAAGTCGGAACAATGTGTTTCTGAAGTCATGAGACTTAAATGAAATTGTGCTAGATGGTTAACGCGGGTGTTGTTAACCACAGTCTGATTTGTTGACCTCTGAGTTCCGCCCATGACAGGCTTGTCAAGCTGTGGTCCAGTTTCTTATCTGTCTTTCCATTATTCAGACATTTTCTTTAGTTTGCATTCTCACTACTTTTATCCTCATGAATGACCATTACTGATATCATCGTGCATATAAATGCGATGAGAGAACACACATGCGAGTCTTCCTGTGAACGGTTTTTTTAACAACAGAAAGATATTCATTTATATTGTTTTGTGAAGCTGAGACATGTACACAAAATTAGATCTACATTTAACGCTGTCAGAATTCGTTGATAATATTCTTCCCTTTCGGCGAGATGACACAGAAATTTACTTAAATAAGTGCAATTAATTCTAACGACTCTTTTGACAGACTTATAGCATTGTTTTCCACTCCACCTTAACATAATAGCAGATTCGTTTAATTCCGAAATCAGTTTGTACACCCAAAGAAGCTTGAGTGAATATGCTTCGAAGTCCATGCTCAGTCAGAAAAAAGTTTCATCAGATGACCTGTCATATTTTTCCAGTGTTACATTTCTGAATTTTCGGAGAAAGATAGACTCACCAGCTTCAGTTAGTAGATTTCTTCAAGTGGCTAAACCTTTTAGGCACCAACTAGTAATACGGCATTACTTGTCTGGCCATCGAACTTCAATTCAGCTTAATGAATTGTTCGTCCGTTTAATTTTTCTAGTGTCGATATGTAAACTCACACCAACTGCATACGTCCAACCGGCCCACCGTTAATAATTACCGGGAACCAAAACACCTAATGTAACTATGGCGTTAATATAACTTATTTAGAAGAAACTCGAATGTAAAAGTCTGGATTCTTGCTGTATTTCAACCGGTAAAAACGGCGTGCCCACAGGAGATAAGCGCTCCACCGGCTGAGTCATCGAGCTGCCCAAGATGTCAGATGGTTCGTATGTGAGCTCATTTACCCACTTTTCAATCTCTTCACATACAATAGGCCAAATGACCAGGGAGGTTACTGCTACTGCAGAATTTTTGGGCACCTAAAAGCAAAATCCCCGAAAGCCCCAGCATTGAAACTGTATGACTAAAAGGTAGTTTGGAGGACCTGATAATTTGGGGGAAAATCCTGGAAAGTTCAGTCACGTACTCGATTCCCTGATCACTTGGTAAATTCCACAAAAGGCATAGGAACGGGCGGGAAATTTATTCAAAATATGACATTTCTAGGCTCCCGGTAGAGGGTTCCAAGGTTTAAGCATATTTTTTCTGACATTTATTTGAATCCACGTAACCCAGCGTTTGTCAAACTTGCCTATCAAAAGTATAGCTCACTTATCGACTGAATTTTGATATTACTTCTCCACTAAAATTAGCTGGAACTTCTCAGCTATACGGTAACGGTGTGGTGTTTCCAGTTAACGCATTCAGCTGCTTTATGATTCGACAAAGTAAAAAGCTTGACTTGAAAACAGGTCCTGTTTAGTGAGAGACGACTGAGAGCCACAAAACACTCAAAGTTAATTGAAATTTTCTGACTTATCTGGATCTTGGGTTCACTCATTAACATGCTGATTTCCTGTAATCGACGAAGCGTTGAATACATTTTCGAGACGAGGAACTGTTGGTAACGAGTGAGAAGGCAAAACAGCCTCCAGTCCACAGCAAATTTCGGCAGTAAATATTATGGGTTGTGCTTTCAAATAACCATCAACAAGCATTTCTCAACTCCCAAACACTTTTAGTGCAATTATTTTAAATGAAATCGGATTCGAACTTGTCATTCACTTCTTCTGAGATTATTTTAATGAACAGATCAGTCAGCTGTTGTTCTGATTTGGAAAAATAATTATTTTTACGCTCAGACGAACAAAGTGCATATTGTGATTTGTTGGAACATGTTTCCTGAAATGTCTGCTCGGTCAGTTTCATCCATACCCTTCAGAGGGCTTACTAGTATTCAACTTATGAATACATTTTGTGGGAAAAAGCTGTGAACAAGTGAAAGGGAAAAACGGATTTTCTTCTCGATTTCAGTGATAAAGTATTTGCTTATTTTGTACGTAAGAAGCTTCTGCTGTTTTGAAGGTAATTAGTATATTAAATGGAATTACCCCAAGTATCAACTTAATAATGTATTTGAATCTTACGTTTGTTACTGCTTTGTGGTTGTAAAATGAGATTGTTTATCGCTGCAGCTTTTTCGACACTCGTATGGCAAACCAGTGTGAATTCAGACGTTTAACTAAAACGCCCATATGACAAACTGTAAAATTTGTAAACTAAATGCCGACGAGTGACAGAGAGAAACAACACTGAAGCTTGTATGACCAGTTATGACTTGACTGGATGTTGACTGAAAGTTGCGTCAGATGGTGACATTCAAATTTTTGTGTTGGATTAGTTCCACTATCAGTGGTTTGCGACAAAAGAAAGTCTCATCAACCCAGCACGTTTCTTGTGGCAGCGCGGGTAATAATCCCCTGACGCGAATGTGCTTAAATCAGCGAACTGCCCTCAGTCAATCAAATGCAGCAAAGAAAATTCGGCTTGTTTTCTTGAAGGCTATAGAATGGTTGTGGGCTACGAGTCGGCAGCTGATTTTCGATAGGGTGATATTTCATGACTTTTTCCGACGATGGCCTTGAGGTATGATCGGCAGAATCTGTTGTACAACATAAATTCACCTTTTGTTGATTTTGAATTAATCAAACGTTGTGATAGAATATCGGCAGGATCTGAACATGGTAACAGTTTCGCTAGCTTTTTAATTGTTTAAAACAGTGTAACTTACCTCCGAGTCTGACAAACGAGACAATAAATACTTGCTCAGATGGCATGAGGAAGAAAAATAAACACGATCTAAAATTTATTAACAAAAATGTTCACGGGACTATTTTGCCGTTCCAACAGTGGCCATTGACCCTACGCATGAGGCGATATGTGTACATCAGAAAATGTTTTATACAATCACGGTTTAAGAGGCACTTTTTGGCATACCAGTTTTAACCGTCACAAGCACAAATCGTTTATACCTACCTTTATAACACCAACCTTGGAAAGCTGGATTGCATCATTAACGTTATAAACGTCCTGCTAGCCCAGGATTCATCTTTATTTGTGTATTCATCTACAAGTTGTTTTCCAGACGAATCTGTCAACTATACTGCTATACTTTTGTTGGGGATCAAGGACTATCACGGCGGTTATCCGTTGCGCTTTGTCACTTGCCATATATAGACATTTCACGTAGTTTCGCAGAACAGTAACTCTTTGAGCGTTATATCACCATGACTTATTATACATTCACAAAGGCCACAAAAATACGGCACTATTTAAGTGCTGAACACTGTGAAAAGATTACTATCATAATAAGCTGACGTAGCATACCAGAAAGTATTCACTTCACTGTAGCAATTAGTGTACCGATCAAAGCAAACAAGTGTCTAATGGATTGCTTGCGAAATCTGCGATTAACGGAAAGTTAATACCTATTGATGTGCTTTAGCACCTGCTCATAAAGATCTCCAAACCCTCTTTTTATATACTTCAACACTGAAGTGCGATTTTTTTCTGGGCTAGATATCTTTATCTTAACAGTTAAAAACACCATGTTAATTATTTGTTCCACTCTACGAAACAAATCAAATGTAGAACCCATTATTAAACAATAAACATCTTCGTTGATGATTTTTATCCAAAGTACTGCCAACCCACACTTCCGGATGCATTAAACGAGCTTGTTAGGTTGATCACCGACAGTCTAACTACAATATAGCTGAATAGGAATAAAAAATACGTTAAAAATGAAAGCGAAGTACAGTTCAAAAAACACGGCGCAGTTGGTTCATTTGTTCTGAATAAAAATAACAGTTTTCATTCAACTAGAGTTGAGTCGAAGACAGCTTGCTGAACAGACATCTCTCAAACAAATCTGATTGTCGGCCTACCTGTCTTTTGGTTGCTATTCTGTTGACTTTTGTCTTCCAAAAAATGTCCAATCAAACGATACTATCTTCCGACTGATAACTGGCATACTGGCTAGTTCTTCTTTCTTGTGGCGGTATGAAGCGATTCAATAGTGCTGGGCAACCATGTCCCAAGAACCTTTATTTTCACGCACGGCACGATCTACCAGCCAAAATTGCACTCATACTTATTGCAATAATTTTCTCTCTGCCTCCAGCCATTTTCTACAAGTCCTTTACTGTTTTAAGAACGTTTTTGTTTCATCCTTCGCAGGGAACGCACAAGCGTCTGTCTGAATGGTTTCAGGAGGAGCGCTGCAAGTCAAACGCACTTTACAGATGCAACTATGTTTGTGAGTTACATTCGCTTCTGAACTTCTTCCGGGACTTTGAAGCTGCTTGACAGTCGAGTTTTAAAAAAATATCCAACTGTGAAAAACATCGATGTTGACTGGATTCAAATCGGTATGTCAAAACTTGTCAGGTATACTATGCTCAAATGTCGGAAGCTCGGAATTTTCATATTTGGACCTAGTTTCTCACCAGTGTATTGCACAGAACCTGTAACATAATCTAGAAGATTGACCGACCAAACGGGATATCTTTAGCGGTTCGAGCTGGAACCTATCAGCGCTACCAAAGATTACTAAACGTTTACTGCTAATGAATAGTTTGGCAGAATTTCTCTTGCAACTTACCAACTTTGCCAAACTACTCACCAGTGATACGACCAAATTTTAACCATGTTGTTGGGACTATAAGCTCCAATGCAACCTCAGTAGGAGAGCACAGCTGGATTCTGAAAGAATATTTGTGACACAGCTGTCACTAACCAGGCGTTTCTGCTGGCTCTTTAAGGACGTTCATCTTGTCTCAGATTACTGTCATATTGAGATCTGACAGCTAGCCACATCTGCAAAAATGTTTGCTTAAGGATTACTGACTATGGCAGAAGATGACACAATTAGTGTAGCAGTTATGACCAACTAAAGAAAATCTCAGATTTTTCATCGCTCAACTACTTTGAATTCGTTAGTCAAAAGCTGTGAATTGATGCAGATCCAAATGGAAAATCACAAGGTATAATTTTCTCCATCCACCTCGACCAGTTTTATACAAATGACTTAGTAATTGTTTGACTTGCACAATTTACCACAATGCTGCCTTTTCATTCACACGAAGTTTCAACAAACTGCTATAGACACATACAAATGTGCTATTCTATGTAACCTACGCACAACATGTGAATGAAATGCCACGCAGAAGTATAGTATAAACTCTGGACTGATTTAGGTCAGTTATCAACATACACAATAAAAGGTGATTAGCCTGTACAAATTAGAACATTTCATAACTTTGCTTCATGTCTTCCACCTCTGAAATTCACCCCTTTTTATGTAGGGTCTGGTTAGAGCAAAACCCTCACTATTCTTTCAAGCGGAACCCTCTCAGCTAATGAGGTTACCCCCGCACTGAGAAATCACTTAATGTACATTATGTGCCACAGTAGATACGTATTCTGTGTTTGTGTATAATGTGAATTCAGTAAACTTTGATCACTTCTAAATTATGTTTTTGGTGAACAGTTTATACTTTATAACTCCAAAATACATACTTTTAATTGGCTGCAAGTTATTCCTTGTGGAAATTTACTGATTAAACTTTACAAACCCTACACGACAGTTAAATACGTACAGTGAACAGAAAGGAAATAATTCCAACAGTAACAGGTCAAGATACTTTTGTTTTAGTTCACTACATTATTATTTTAAATTGTACACAAACCAGCGTGATGACAGCGGTTAAACTGTTTAAGTTCTTTGGTAGATCCAACTTGATTAGAGATTATTTGTAGAATCCGCTCACATTTTTACCATACGTAATATTGCGGTCCGCTCCAATATGGCGGTACTGTAGTACTTACGACCAGCCCAATCGTCCGCTTTTTATTTGTTTCGTACGCGTGAGCATGCTTACCACAATGCTTCTTTTCAAAACAAAGTTTGCAAATGATTAACACCGTCCCAACAGCCGAACTCAACCAAAACGTTTAGTTAGTGAGTGTTTTCATAGAGTGCAATTGCAACGGGCTCAATCGTGTAAGTTTAACTTAATTTGTTTGCTTTTCGGACTATCATTTGTATACGTCACTAAATTGGTCTATTTTTGGGAAATCAGCTTTAATTGTGGGACATATTTAACAATAATAGTCAAGAATCCAACCTCATGGAATCTGCCTTCGGCCATATTCACATGGAAATACTTAATCAAAATCGGTCCTTTGGTATCGAGTGAAAAACACTGCCAAGATTTTCAAACATCAATTTGTAAGGAAGCAATGCGGACGTCTGTGCTAACTTTGCTGTTTTATGCATTAGCTTTTTCATGCATACATAAGGTAGAGACGTAAATCTTGCTGACTGAAGCAGTTTCTGTCAACCTTCTCTGTGCACCAACAACTGACAAGTTTGAGGAAGCTGTGAGATACGAAGGGGGGCAAAATTATTGGGATCTTTCATGCATAGTATTTTCCTAAGTATTATTTTCTGTTGCCGACTTCAGTGCCTAAAAAGTAACAACGTGAAAAAATATTATATACCAATGAGTGATTAATTACTAACAGCCGAAAGTGCTGTTTTGACATACAAACTCCAGATTCTAATGACAGGAGCAGCTTTATACCTTTTCAAGGCTTACGGCTTTGCCGTAGAAGTACTACCTTGAAAACAGGAGTGATGCTTGAAATTTTTGGTTATCTTCCTTGTAACTATTCTCTGAATGGATTTTGTTTTAAGAATTTGATTAATGTCAATTGTAAAAGTGGTTGGTGAATATTTATTGCGCTGCAAACCGCCTAGTACTCTAACTTCTAGGTTCAACTTCGCCTCCCATGTAAAATGTTCAAACTGATTTCTAATGTCATTTGCTTTGAACTTCTTACACTGCCCTTTCATTAGAAAATGTGATATGTGAAATTCAGTAGGTCCTAGGTAAGTTCTTCTACTCATTTTGTCAGCATCTCTATTCTGGTTAAACATAACTATGTTCGACATTGTTGTTATTTGCTAATTTTGCTCTGTCTGCGGCTGGATAATCTTTGATCAAGTGAAGCATTGAAAATCAAGATTATTGTGTTGAAGGTTAGCCTGATTGCAGTTTGTTTTGATTACCTGTTCTGAATATTCTGTTCTTTGTTTTCAAAAAATAAGCCTCACGTTTATATGCAACATCGGGTCTGCTATCATGCACTCGATGTACAAATGCACTTGAAATGCCCGTTGTCTTTGCATCAGTAGTGAAGTCAACAACGATAAAGTGCTCTTCGTTAAAACTACCGTATTAGTGATAAGTAGTGTGGCAGATTTATGATTTCAGATGAGACCCAACTGTGAAAAGTCAGGGCTTTGGCTGGATTCGAACCAGCGACAGACACAGCATGCCTCAATGCGGCAAGCGCTCTACCAGCTGAGCTACGAAGCCACATCGAGAGTTTGGAAATTTCCGAGCTCTCGGTGTGGCTTCGTAGCTCAGCTGGTAGAGCGCTTGCCGCATTGAGGCATGCTGTGTCTGTCGCTGGTTCGAATCCAGCCAAAGCCCTGACTTTTCACAGTTGGGTTTTATCTAAAAAAAATTACCGTAGTCTATTTCAAGTACAAGAGTGGGGGCTGTTCAAAGTTTAACTCTCACTTAGCAACACACAGTCGTTTCATACTACCCCCGGCAGTTTCCTTCAAATTAAATCAAAATAAGACTGACTGAGGAGGTAAGCTTTGTGAGTTGAATTAAGTGTAGTATACGTTCATGGCTCTAACGGACTTGTGCTCAGTACAAGCCAGTGCGGAACGTTGGAAACATTGTGTCTCTAAAAAAATAGTTGTTAACTGGACATATTTGGTTCGGGTTGTATTTCTGTTAGCACCAATTAGGGATTTGGTTTAGGGGTGAATTTGGGCTGTTTCGGGAAAGCTTAGGGACAGGTTCTTTTTATCAACGGTATCTTGGTTGTTGAGAATGTATCCACTCACCCGTGAGCCAGTATACTCATTATTTATAAAATACATGAAGTACCTGAGACAAAGGAATTGCAATACACTCGAGGAAGTTTCCGTTTTACGTATAAACTAGTTCTCAGTCCGTTACACTTGTTATGGTTGTGCCAGGAATTGTGTCCAAAATCCCTAACAAACTCCTAAATGATCTTGAGAATAATCGGTTGTTTGTTTACAAATTTGTTAAGGATTTTGGACACAATTCCTGGCACAACCATAACAAGTGTAACGGACTGAGAACTAGTTTATACGTAAAACGGAAACTTCCTCGAGTGTATTGCAATTCCTTTGTCTCAGGTACTTCATGTATTTTATAAATAATGAGTATACTGGCTCACGGGTGAGTGGATACATTCTCAACAACCAAGATACCGTTGATAAAAAGAACCTGTCCCTAAGCTTTCCCGAAACAGCCCAAATTCACCCCTAAACCAAATCCCTAATTGGTGCTAGCAGAGATGTTATGAGAAAGTTTGTGTTCATAAAGGATCTTTTTCATTTCTGTTGTAGATTCTCTCAAAAATTAGGTCAGTAAAGCTGATCTGGAATCACGTGCAAAAAGTGGTGGTTGATTGTTGGGAACGTGGAAAATAAGACGATATTAATAGATTAACATAAGTCTAGCGATGAGCCATAATATCTACCTCCACCAAAAGACGCTCACATCAGACGCTGTAGTGCAGCTATTATTTGTTCTTCTCACGAATGCAACTAAAGAAATGTTTGGTCGCCCTAATTATTCGAGCCTTTAACAGGCTTTTCCGAGTAAATCTGATCACTAACCTAGGATCCTTATGTCAAACCCAGTGACTCACAAGCCTGTATCAACGCTGAAGTATGATATACTTCATCAACTTACCATGATATTCGTACATGTAGTTGCTTGGGTCACTTGAAATAGAAGATTGCAAGCTTGCTAACCAGGTCCAGGATTCGTTCACATTTATGTACAAATGACAGTGTATATGCAGGCTGATAAATCCACAGACCTCGTACACGTCACGGTAAATCTCAATTGCAGAAACAAAGGGGGAATCCCGCTTTTCCCGGCTGGTTGCGTAGCCGAAGTTCGTAGTGGGCCACTCCAAAACTCGAATGATTCCAGATGTGTTTTCAACTGGTACGACCAGAAGATACTCTCTACACAACGAATAAACAAATGTTCATCATTCTTACCCGAAAGAAAGAATTAATCTTCGTTCATTATGCCAAAGCATGTGATAGTTTTCTTTTTCCGAAGAGAATAAATTGACTGGATCGCAGTAAGTTGAAACGAGGATACAAAACAGTACAGCCAATATTTCTTTAATCGGATTAAGGATCGCAAGCATCCAGAATTACCGCTTGCATCACATTTGAGTTTAACTTGAATATAGTCCTGTTACAATCCGGGGCTCAGTAAACCCCGCGGAATGTGATTAAGGAAAGGAATGGGTGCCAAATATTACAACGCAGTCAAGGTCACTGGCTGATTAGACCAAACAACGTAATCAGCGACTTTGCCGGTTCCTATAGGCGTTTCAGACTGGGGGCCCAAACTACGCGGACCCAGCCAGTTTGTCCGATTATATGTCCGGCGGTTTCCTGCTGAATTGAAAGACAGTCGATGAAAACAGGTTGTAGCACCGCTCTTGAGGTTATAGAGAGTACCAAGAACAGAGCAAAATAGTAATCTAACGGAACACAGTAAATTACTAATCTAACCGTTTTTGAAGTAGGTGGGAACGCAGTAACACTTTGAGACGGTCCCCAGAAAACAGCTATCTATCCCTTGTGGAAAGTCGTCTCGGTAGTTGATATCTCTATAAGATGACTGTTGCCTTAAGAAAGTCCGGGGTTGATGCTTGTAGAGCTTCTTGTCGTGACCTCTTTGACTGTTATCATCTACTGTGATAAAGAATTGCTGCACCAGTCCTGTGCTAAAGAGAAAGTGTGTTATGATTAAAAAACCGCGGAGTTTTCGAAACTAAAATGGATAGTGATCAAGAAATTCGACATGAGACTCGTCGGACAGATGCCACAGGCCAGTGACCACTTCAGTGGTTATTCGTTGGACACGTTCAATGCTGAGTATGTCCTTCAAACCAGTGCAAAAGACTTGAAAAACATACTCGAGCAGTCGTTTTATATGGACTTCATAAAACGTTTGAAGGGCATGCTTATCTATGGGATGAGCGGCATTTTTATCATCCCGAGTCATAAATCCCCTTTTGGTGGCCATCTGGTGGTGATGAGAGAAGTATAAACCAGACGATAACCAAACCTCTGGGTCCTTTTCAGGGTTAACGTTCGCGATGTCTATTAAACTTTGTGCACTCTGTATCACGAATGGGTTCCCGGAGTCTCCTCCAAGCAAAATGTAGTCACGCTTGCTATCGTTTAAAGGGAGACTTCAGTCGTCTGCCCAGCACTTAACACTGTCACGGTCAATCTGCAGTGTACTGGGATCACAAACTCTCCAGATTTTTGATTCATCAGCATAAAGGAGAGCGTTGCTGGAAGTAAGCTCGAGGAGGCCGTTCATGTATATCAGAAACAACAGTTGACCAGGTACCGATCCTTGAGGAATCCCGCAGAGAGCGGGAAGGGAGAAGAAAGGCCCAAACCGGTCTTCACTCTGGAAGTCCTGTTACCAAGAGTGTGGGTAATCCTGCAGGGGGTCTCTTCTCGGATCCCATAAGCTTCTAGTTTATGCACAAGAGGACCATGTATGATACGATCAAATGCCTTGGCGAAGTCGAAGAAGATAGCATTCGAGATATGACCGTTGTCATTGGCCTACGTTAGGCTATCCATGAAGATTGATATATTGGTTGTGCACGACCTGTCGGAAAGAACGTCGTGCTGAGTCGGAGAGAAAAACTTATTTGAGAAGAATTATTTGAAGATGGCCCGTTTTAACAGTTGCTCCATTATCTTGCATGGGATACTGGTATGATTGATCAGCCGAGAACTTGCAGGAGAGTGACGATAATCTGTCTTAAATATTGCTGTGACAGTGGCCACTTTCTATGCCTCAAAAGAAGTGCCGGTGCGAACTGTGTTTAGATAGACTAGAACAGGGCACTGCCAAACCAAGGGCCGCTTGTTTGAGGATCCGGGGATGGATCGCGTCTGGTCCCACAGCACCATAAGGAGTGATCTTAAACAAGAGTTCCTCGACGTTGAACACAAAGAAGCAGCCGTCAGGAGTGGGTACTGGACTTGTCTATACGTGAGAATTGGATATCACTTTGACAGAACCATGTCGTGAACTGCTGAATGGTACTCTTTTAAAACCTCGGCAACCACCTGAGGGGTGGAAGAGGATTTCTTGATGAGGAGCCGAAAAGAACACGTTAATAGCTCAGCTTTCTTCTGGCGGCGCATGCACTCGAAAAGAAAATTCTCATCCTCGCGAGCTATAAGTGGGAATTACGACTGCACCTGTTGAGTGTGTTGACCATTTTTCCGTTTGTACCTGTTTCATACAGACCTAAACCCCGAAGCCACTCAGGCTTTCGCTACCGCTAAGGAGACTCTCGCCTCTGCAGTCGTATTGCATTTCCAACAACAGAACGCACCAATCAGTATCGCCGTGGATGCATCGGGCGCAGCTATGAGTGCAGTGCTACAGCAAGCAATTCGTCAGACTCGGCAACCGACTGCATTTTTTTCGCAACATCCCAGCGATACCGAAAGGCGATACAGCACCGTCGGACGTGAACTCTTAGCTGTGTATAGGGCTGTGCGCCATTTTCGTCACGCACTCGATGGTCTTGGTTTCATTAATTTCACGGATCACAAACCTCTCGTGTAAGTCTTGCGGAATTACTCCGACCGACACTCATCTCGGAAAACTTGACAGCTGAACTACAGAGCCAAGTTTCCCACAGATATCTGCCATGTCTCCGGAGCCGCAAACGTCGCCGCGGATACTCTGTCACGAATGTCCAACGTGTCTACAGCCACCGATTTGATCGCACATCGCAACGTAGCTCCACAACAACAGCCCGCTCGCACGTTTATAGATGATCTAAAACGCACGAACTTACGCATTGTCACAGTTCCATTTGCTTCTTTGCCTGGTACCACCATATGAGGCAATACACTGGGATACCCCAGGCCGATCGAGCCACATTCGTTATGAAGAGCAGTTTTCGAAGCGCTGAATAACCTGTCACATCCAAGGAAAAGCGCTTCACTAAGACTGACTGCGGACCTATTCGCCTGGCCTAACATGAACACGGACCTGCGGCACTGGCAAGCTGCTGCTTTGCATGTCAACATTCCAAGGTCAACCGACACACAAGCAGACCGCTGGAGTCCTTTTCAACTCCACCCGGACCTCGTCGGGTCACTTCCACCGTCGCGAGGCTACACCCGGCTACTCACGTACATCGACGGATTCACGCGGTGGCCAGAAACCATACCTATGTCAGACCCATCAACAATACTTGTCGTTCGTGCTTTTGGCGAGCGCTGGATCGCCCGTTATGGTTGTCTGTCGACCATTACAACTGATCGCGGTAAGTAATTCGAATTAGCTTTATTCTCACAATTGACCAAGCTGGTAGGAGTGCTTGAGCACACACCACATTATATCACCCACAAGCGAATGAACTCGTAGAGCGTTTACATCGTCAGCTCAAAGCTTGGTTACGTACTCACGAGTGAATGGACTGGACAGAAAATTTACCCTCAGTTCTACTTGGTATTCGCAATTGTGTCAAGAATGACAATATGACCCCCCAGCTTAACTTGTCTATGGTCGTCCTTCAAGCCTTCCAGCTGATTTCTTTCAGCCGTCATTGAAAGCTATTTTTGACACTAAAAACTACACCAACCGACTGGCCAGTTGCATGCGGTCACTACGGGCGAATGCTACGCGTAATCAACAGTCTTCGCCTTGCATTTCCAAAGAACTCAGCACTTGTGAGTTTGTGTTTCCGCGAACAGTCTCTGTCAATAAACCGCTCCAGTAACAGAATAAAGAACCTTTTAGTGTCATTGAACGGTCTGCAAAATCTTATGTGATCGACAATTTCGGTCAACACCTCGGGGCCTCCACTGACTGCCTAAAATCTGCTTTCACCGACCCACCTCCCAGTTTGACAACACAAGCATCATCCGAGCCGCCTTCATCTGTTTCAACCTCCGACTTAGCCTCAACGTTGCTTTCCGCATCCATTCCCGACGAACTCCCTCCTCAACCCACAACTCATTCAGAGAGGCGCGTTCATTTTCCGCTATCACGAGTAGTTCGCTTTTATTATTTCGTATCTATCGTACAGTTGTTAATTCATTGCATATTTCATGCATTTGTCAGCCAGCAACTAACGGGTTTTCTTAGGTACAATTTTCGTGCTCTTTTTGCGCAAAAAAGATACCTGCACATAACTGTAAATATCTTCAGGCGCTGCAGGACACGCGTTACGGTATCCTTTATTCTTTGACGTTCAGGTACTTCACTCTTCCTTATTCCTGGGTCAAACGTGATGCATAGAAAAAGCCGCTGGGCCCAAGAAGAAAACCTTGAACGCCGTAGCACTGCGCCTGCGCAGTGGAGAAATCACACCCACTGTCACGTCCTCCGGAGGCGTTATCAGGTTGAGTGGCTCGCGCCGGGCTGGCCAGCAGGGGAGTGGCTGTTGCCCAGGATTAAAATCTATAGGTGGAAGTCTTACCATATTAGTCACCCTTCTACGTCACCAAAAACCCCAACTCCCTGCAACATGAGAGTTGCTTTGTCAGTACCACCACCCCGGTTCACATTGCCCTGTGAATGTAAATTTACCAGAAACCACTAGCACCAAAGTGAGTGTACTAGCGTGGGTATCGCAGTTTTACTCGCAGCTGTATAATGAATCTGCGCCATCTCTACTACTCTAGGCTACATTCACCAGGATAAAAAGTCTTAGCAACTACTGTTGGAAACGCCGCTCATACAGTCTGATGCTTGTCTGAATTCTGAGGGTCGACCGGAATTTCCGTCGACATTCGTCCTCTCTGACGACTGACGTGCGGTTGTACTCAAGGTTCTCTCACGTTTAACTCCCTAGCGCCCTTAACTATTGCGTTGATGTCCGCTTGTGAACGGTGAGTAAATCAATAAATGAAGTTTAACCCATTCACCGTCTTCTCACTGCGATCGACTCAATACATGATTCGTTTCGGGCGAATTCACTGAGAGTCAAAAATAACTTCAGTCGACGCGAATGGCACCTTCGGCTTTTACTGCTAACCTCAGGAGGTTTAATCATCGCAGAGTTCCCTGAGGCAGTTGCCTATTGTTCTTCATCAGAAGACATAATAACTGAGAGGTGGAATACGAGTTAGAACAAAAATACCAAGAGTTTTTGGAAGGACTTTTAGGAGACAAACTGCATAATAAAAATAACTTTAGCAACCCACGTAACAAAAGTCAGCGCATGGGTTCACCAAGTTTTTGCGGAGCAAACCCTATGCGAAGGTGTGAACACAAATAGTCAATCACGACCGCTGTCTCTGAATAACTCACCACAGACGCCTCCGATTCAGGTGTGACAAGAGCGCCAAGGAGAGAAGACTTACGCACCAGAGCTGTATCTTTCAAATTGAATCAGTTCAAACAAATGGCGTTGATTTTCCGCAACTTCCATGGAGCGAAATATGGAAATGTGTACAGCATTTTACAGATCCTCAAGATGTGAGTCCAAATGAAATTCCTGCGTAGAACCCTCGAATAATTTCGCCGGTCGATCAGTTTTGACAAATCGTGGCTGTCCGTATTTCTAACTAGCGTAACTGAAATTCATGTGCATGCACGTCTGCGCCGGCACGCTGAATTTCTGTGAATTTTTGTCAAGTCTCCCCAAGCTCCGTTAGGTCACTTTTGATTCTACTAAGCTGTCACATAGCTGTTGAACAGGGTGGTTTTGTGATGCCCGACGGTTCCGAACGTCTCTATCCTACTCAGTTTACGTCAACAATAATTCCGCGACGTGTAAATTTACCGGTTGTACATAGACCATTAAGAATGTGGGTGGATGTAAGGGCTATGCAACAAGTGTTAAACCTGAACATGGAAAATAATATTTCACTATTGAGTCAGGAGAAATACTCGATATGGCTACTTCGTCGCAGCGAAGATTACATGTATCATTTCATCTGAAGGCCGAGACCAAGATATTAAACTTGCAGCGCTCGATCAGCTCTTCTGAAGCGATACCACAAACTGGCCAAAGCAAATGAAAGTAGATCTAAAAGAAAGATGCTTTGCTGCCATATTTTCCAGTTGCCTGCACATGAATGTCACGAAATGTGACAGTTGCGAACAACAACCGCTATGTTGTGTCCATCCATTCTATGAACAGTGTAAGGTTAGTGCAAGAAAAACATTGCGGATAATGCAGTGACTACAGCAGATACGTTAGTGTACCACCACAATCGCCGATGTGCTAAAGGCAGCAGTTCAACAGTGTGTGTTGTCAACCGGCTGAAGGAGTCGGCTGAACGTGACCCGGTTTCTTTAAGCTCTCGGGAAACCGTGAGCCGTTTGATGCACTTTGAACAACCGTTCAGGTGCTTGATTGTTGTGATTATTTGGCACATTTTTACATTGGTGGAGACGGCCGTATGTGTGATGACGTCGCACGTAGGTTGCCCTTTATACGATCCTCGTTTTTTCCTCAAATTTTGAAAGTAAGCGCGCATACAAGTCGCTCTCGGGGGACCTTGATGATGCTCTTGTGATTCATAGCGCGTCCCGCATAGCGAATATCCCGAAAACTGACTTGAGGAAGCCCATAGACATCTGCATGTTTTCTAAGTTCTCCACTATCCATCATCACAAGGTCATTTTGAAAAAGGGGCTCACCATTCTTGTAGTGATGATATAAAAGTTTCTTCCCCAAAAAACATTTCAGACTTTTTACGTGGTTTATATAATACAGCTACATGTGTATATCAATTAAGTTGTGCGCGCAGCTTTGAGGAAGAGGATAATTTTGAGCGTGTCCGGCTCGGAGATGCCAAGCTAGTCACGGGACTGAGAAGTATCGGGTGAGAATCTTGATTTGAAATCCCTAACCACTGTCCCATTGAATTTGAGTGTTTCTGTGGTGATTCGGCTTTTTCACACTTATCTTTTACCACAGCCCTCGTTAACAGTTTGGATCGTAATTTGCTATTTTGGCCGACGAGTACATGACATAGGGCGTTACTACCTCCGTCCTCGGAAGTGTCACAGGCAGCGGTTCATTCACGATAGGGCCATTAGACAATGCAACAGACTTCCTTGCAAGCTCTCTGACTCCCAAACACGAGACCGTTTTGAAGCATTGTTAGATCTGTAAATTCACCCCGGTTTAGCACACATGGTTGTAGGACAAGTGGTGCTAAGTCATTTCATCAGCTAAAAACACGTCTGCATAATACCGACGAAGAAAACCGACTAAGTAAGAGAACCTGAAAACCCCTGTTTTAAACCCGTCAAATGATAGTTGAAATAGCCGATAACAGCTATGCTCATACTAAACTCACATCACCTGCTTGGATTTCACGACAAAATTACGAATTCTCGCTTAACAGAGAGAGTTGGAGGGTCCATATGATTGGGGCTGGCTGGGAAACCCTCCGGGTTAGATTATGATCCAACCAAAAACCATGACTAATGACCCACAAACTGAGTCTCCTCATGGCCGTGACCACCGGTGAGACACCAGATGTCAGCAAGTGAAATAAACATACTTCCCTGATCCAAAGCTTTATAGTGAACTGAGACGATGTGAATCAGATGTTTCTGGTCAAGGAACTCAGCGGTTTGTGGCAGTATGATGACAACCTATCCACATCTCAATGTTCGCTAGCATTTCATTGCGGGCGTTGTTCCTAACGCCATATGCACATATGTTCGGGCCAGCCAACCTAGAAAACCTGCGTACATAAGTTAAAATCGTCGCTGCATAAGATACCCTCTGACAACAAAGAGATTAGCTTGAAATGCATATGAGTTCTAGAGAACGGAGAGGGCACGCAACAAGTAGCATTCCGTCGGCAACATGTTAACAACAGCTACGAGAGCATATTTTCAATGGTTTGAATGATGCCAACAAAAAGAGTCGATTAAAATTTCCTTAATCAGATACGCAAATGCAGAAGGCACTTCTTAAAGCATTTGTTGGTAATTCTGGTCCGGACTAACTGAACTGTGGCGGTTGAACTCAGGAAGTAGAAGCTTCCCTTCGTGAGTTGAAAACACCACTGACAAAGAAGATTGCTCAAATAAAACACCGGTTTGATCGCATACATTCATTGCCAGAGTCCACCTGTGCACAGCCCCAAATTTCCAGAATGAAACGGTGAAGGTAGTTACGAAATCAGTCCTCTTGAAATAATCATGCGGTACCCAACAGCAATGTGGCATCTCAGATTGTCCGGGTCAAAAAGATGTCCTCCTGTTCCGCTTGTTTCATGTGTATGCTTTCATGTCCATCTTCTAAAGGACGATCGATATGAACGTGGCGAAATCCCGTTTAGTCTTGTAACCAAATGTAGTAAAAGGTTATTTACATCTCTTTTGAAGCCTCGCCATTGTTCTGGGCTGCACGGCCGTTGTGCATTCGCATTTCTGACTGCTATTAAAAGGACTCAGCCCCTCTGGGAACCCTTGCGTAGTGTGTTGCTCAGTGCCATTGAGTGGGCGTGAGACCGATCCTAGTATTTTGTGCTAGGAATATCATCAGGGATTAATCATAGCAGTTTCTCCGAAAAACGCGCAGTGTTTATAGCCACCAACAACTTACCGTAAATGCACCTGGTGAAAGAACAGTGTGGATTAACTTGCCCCTATAATACTTACATACAAATCTCATTAAATGGACAACCATGTTGATATATCTCCAGTATAAGGGACAAGTTTCTAGAACGTAAGTCCTGTTCGTCTCAGCAAGGGTGCGACTGCTTTGATGTCGTCGTATTTAACTAGCAACTAACTTCGTTTGTAGTCTTTCTCTCAGGTTCATCTCAGTTTTGTTACCAAGAATCGTTCAACTATCAACAGTTTGCACAAAAGGTGAGTTTTTTATTTATGACCGCTTATTACAATCGCAGCGATTTTGCCGCGTAGCTGCCATATAAGACCGCACTGCACATTGTTCTTTGATCTGATGAAATATGGTGGCAAAACGCTGTTGAATAAACAGCGCTGCATGCACATGTCAGTAGTCGCTGGAACACCGCTGATTGGCAGCCAGCAGGAAAATTTAATTAGCGGATTAAATTTTGGATATATTTCTTTGAGCCAACTGACACGTCTGGAAAAGGTTGAATACTTCCCAGCACCATTGTACGCTCCATGAACATTGTTCAACCTCAGTGAGTCTGGACCTCGAGTTCGATTGCAAACAGTCCGCTCCATTTTTATTTTCGATCAGGATTTTTGTTTTGACAGTTGAATTGCTGCCTGAAGAGGACCAGCACAGGCAGTTGGTGAAGACCGGCCTGTTGATCATTTGATGTCCTACTTGCAGCTTTGTAACTATGGTACGGGAAATTCTATACTTCACAAACCCATCGATTGTCCCCGAAGTTGCTGCTGCAACACCAAAACAAACAGTGTCTTTCCGGTTGGCCTTTTGAGCCCGGTGATCTGTCACGTTTCTATACTTGGGCTTCTGTTATCTCTGCAGAACATGAAACCCAGAGTTTTGACGTTTTCGAACTCCTAAAAACCTACGAACATCAAAAGATTAGCTTTCAGCCAAATATCCATAAAGTTGCATTAAAAACACAAGAAGTACCTCTTCTGTCCCCACACACTTGACTGCATAACACAGTTAGCCAAAATGCAAATAATCCAGTTCCTCCGGTCCATTGGACGAACAATTACTCATCAGCATCACCATTTTTAATCAGTTCCCCTTGGCTTTTGACCTTCCCTCTCTAGGTCTCTGATTCAACCACTCGCTGCGTGCACCCCCACTAGCAAAATATCCATCGTTTCCTGGATAACTTCTGGAGACCGCAAGATAAATTGGTTGGGCGGCACTGTTCAAGCAACCTCTAAGGTAACTTTTGTGTAATGTTCCTAGATATTTGCTGTATTACGCATCTTACCCAGACGTTCACTCTTTCCTTCATCCGTTTCTCCTGGCGAATTGACTTCTGATTTTAGTCTTGATACAGAAAAGCCTATTTGCATCAGACGGCCGTGTTCGTCCCGCTCAATAAAGTGATGGGGCGTCGATTCGATGGATTTGCGTTACAAAATCGCTCAAGCTCGACGTAGAACCCATCGTCAATGTTGGGCTGACTTGTTCATAAAGACTTTGACAAATCGACCGCACAGTTCAGTACGGAAGCGTAGGTAGCCCACGGCAATATAAGTGACCAAACGTGATGATATTCTGGCAACGTTCGTCATAGCCACATGTAGAACCGCTGAAAAGCTTATCTGTGGAAATATCTGCTATGCAGTGAAGACAAATGTGATTTATCTGCCTTGGCGTAACTGCTAGCTGACAGTTTGGGGACCATCAAACTCGTTTATGTAACATGTCGTTATCAAACACAAGATTATCGAAAAAGCTGAGTACCCCTTCGGTGACTCCTGTAAATAAGGGGGGCAAATTCAAGTAACCTACAGATTTCCCGCCTGCTCTTCTCATGTTTGCCATACTGAGACGATACTCTGGTAGACGGTTGAGAGACAAAGAACTAAGATTGGGATACTGGCGGCCTTTTAACGTTGTTTTTCAGTGAAAAGATCCTGCCTAGCAAACGTGTTGTTCTTTGATGAAGTCACTGAGGGGTTGACAAACAGAGCTAGGTGTTAAACTAGCTGCTTGCGTTGGGTGCTCAACGGTTGTTTTGTGTTTATAGAAAGTTGCTGGCAAAGTTCTCTGTCCTTATTTATTCCCTTGTCACTGGTTCGTTTCCTTACATTGGATTTCTTTTTGATAATGATTACGAGCTTTTTCGCAGGCTGACACGACCACTCAAGCCGCCTGCTTGAAAAACCACCTCTCCCACGAACGTCAATCTTGATGTATTGCTAAATCTTGATATCATCTACTTGTACAGGTATGTTCCCATATATATTTTCTTCTCTACTTCCCACTACCGGAGCATTTTTCATTGTCACCTTGATTAAAGTTGTGATTGATCACTTCTTCATTATGCGACGGTTACATCTGGCCATATGTGCGTAAGCCGTTAATCCCGGAACTTGTGTATTCGGTGAGTTCGATGTGGAGGATTTTTGTAATCTTCCTCTATTTAGTTTGTGTAAATTTTCTTGAGAGTTATCACCTAATTAATAAGAAACTCGCCAATACGATCGTCTTTCATTTTGGATCCGAATCGGCAGCTCGGTGGACTCAGAATTTACAGAGGCTGGTTGCCTACAGGCGTGACTATCCTGGGTCCAACTTATTACGAGGCGTTGCGAGAAGACCAAACGTTGCTCTAACAGCAACTAGACGTCTGGGATGAACACTAGTCAGGTCTCTTACGTAAACGTTTGGTCTTTGGCAAATCGTCCAGAGGATTCTTTCAAAATGCCGTAGAATTTAAGTTGTCACCGGTGGTGTTGAATTGAACAAATGTTTGCCCAAAGAACTGCACTTTCCACGTTTGAATAGTAGAAACCAAACCAAGTTTACCTTTTATATGTAGCAAAATTCCACAAGGATCTCCCCGAGCGCTTTCACTGGTCCCAATATGTATCAACGACTCGGTGCCTTGCATGTCTTACAAGCACCATACACCTGCAAACGGCGTATACTTAGCTGCTGTTCAAACAACGCGGTTCTACGAAGAGATTCGTGTAGAGTCTACCTATGGTCAGTTGACCGGCAACCACCAGAAACATGGTTGAATGCAAACGGTTGTTGAAGGCTTTCGTCAAAGCTTCCCAGATATATAGGAAAGCCGGAGGTTTCTGCGGATATCCAGCAGACAACCATGATGAGATAGTCAGGGATACACGTGGAAGGTGGTTAAAAACCTTTCTCTTACTACAGTCTAACAGGCGAATAAAGTATTGTGTCTGAATAATGAGATACGACTCAGAGAAAACCAGATGCCGCAATAACTTTGTTCAAGACATGTATGCGGACATACCTTGAAAACAGCGCGCAAGTCGAAGATACAACATTTGTTGGAGATGTGCCAGTGGTAGATCTGGTGCAACGCCGATTTAGCAAGTTGTTTTGAAGGGCTAAACACCTAAAGGTTCAAGCTTACTTCCTTAGTGAGAGAAGCCTGCGTGGGGGCAGGACAGGAACCTGTATTAAAAGGCTTTACTGATAGCAGCGAGTAGCCATTTGCCCACGTTTGAGACCAGACGTTTTGGTTGGGGTGAGAGTGGGCGCAAGTGCCAAACTTTGGCTAAAACGATTGGGTTTACTTCTTCTTTCACACAGTAGCGCACAACTAGGATAATTTACCGATTAAGGTAATTCTGGTGACAGTTACAAATGAATCCAAGGCCAGGCATTGGGGATGCTGCCGCTCGGGGTATTTCGAATTACCTTTGGAAATGTGGTGCACACCATAATCATAATTTCTTTTTCCGTACTCCCCCACTTTTTTCTCACGCCGACCACCACTTCTATTACCGAAGGGCATCAACCAACGCGCACAGAAATAACGACCACCAAATTCAGAACAATAGTTCGAGCAGAGGTTCCGCAACACTACTTCGTAATCAGTAAAGTATGTAGAAACAGTCGGTTATATAGCTCAACAATAACAGTCAGTATCAACAATGAAATGGGCCGCAAGTCACAAGTCGACTGCCTGAAGCTGAATGAACAATAGAAAATGAATATGGGAGATGTACCTCACAAATCTCGCTAATTGTGCCAACAAAAATAAAAGCAAACAAGCTCCGCAGTTGCTTTCGAACGAATAAACAATATGTACGGGGGAGTAAGTACGGTTGAGTTGCAAACTCGAGACGAAGTTATCCGAAATAAAGTCAAATAAAACATTTGGGTACCAGAAGCGTCCGGGGAGGATTTTCAAACGGATCCGGCAACCGCGCCATAAAGGCTTCACAGAGCGTCCTCATGCTTCTCTTGCATCTTTAGACCCGAGCAAACAATCAGACAACGAAAGTCTGGAGAAGACGAGACAGCAGCGGTGGTGACCGTAAACAGCAATCAGATAATTGTCGCATA